>JARQZK010005211.1:32500-95000 GCA_030704885.1 Cynegetis impunctata
TTATATGTCTTTTCTAGCAATGACAGACCATTTTAAGTAAAAAAGCGACTTTATCAAACAGTTAAGGATTCGTCAGGAAATTAGTGACTTTGTCAAAACTTTTATACAACAAAGAACGAAATCAATCGGTATTATTAATCAAATTTTGTATATACATATACATATACATATACATATACATATACATATACATATACATATACATATACATATAGTTATGTAGTCAAAGTACAGCTTATCCATTTTTAATGACGTCAATCGTAACCTTGTGCTGATTCATCGCTGCCTGCCTATATAAGCCCTCACTAACATAGAACAGTAAGATTAATTAAGTAACTTCCATCTTGTAAACTTCACATTGAATAAATTGTTTTTTTTAAAAAGTAATTCTTAGTGTTGAAAACCAAAATTGGCGACGAGGATGGGATTGTTGCATTAAACCCTTCCGAATAAAATAAGTTCAACAAACAAGATAAATCTTCCGAATCTTGTAAGAAGATTAATCAATGCGTTAACTTAAAAAGTAAGAAGAAAAGTTTAAGTGAATTTTAATTCCGGCACAATCCGAACTACAACACAAGCTCAGTTTAATCTCATAGTGATTGCGAATTTGGTAGTACCAGTCCCGAGTTCTACTGACCAGACAAGAATTCAAACAGGGTGCAAAGCAAGGGTAGCGCCGACGACTCCACCTTGGAAGAAACAATCAATGTAAGTTGCAAGTGTTAATTATCTTCCTGTTTTTCCTACGGTTTCCAGACCCAAAACCTAGACTCCCTATAGCTTACCGTTATAGCAGGTCATTTTATATTAAGTCAAGGGTTAAAAATATAATAAATATTTTCCCAACGAAATTTTTCATAAAATTGAAAATTTTTCAATATTGATTCCCTGATAGAATCAATCCAAAATTTGAATTTAGATTCTCAACGACGAACTAAATCAAATAAAATAATTAATATGGCAGAGCACCATAATTTAATGTCAGCTCGTGAATTTGGAGCATTATTACCGAAATTTTCCGGTATACAAGCCGAGTTAAATTCATTTTTAAGTGCTTGCGAAGAATATATCGCACAATTCTCAGCGACGGAAGCAATCGTAAAGACGTATTGCGTTGCTGTGATTAAAAGTAAATTAATAGATAAAGCGAACGCGGAATATCGTTCCTCTAACGTACCAAATACATGGCACGCGTTTAGACATTTTTTATTACAGAAATTTGGTGATCATGCGAATTTAGATGTATTAAAGAATAAATTACAATTTTTACGCAGAAAACCAAATCAAGATATTTTAGATTTCATTGAAGAAATCAAAACTCATAAAATTAGAATTAACTACAGAATAGATGCGGAACCTACATTAGATGCTGCATTAAAATTGTTACACAAACAATTGGTCTCGGACTTAGCCAAAAATGTTTTAATCAGTAATGTTGCAATAGAATTGCAAACCTCCTTACTAACGACACCGAATATAACATTCGATTTAGCTATTACAATGGTCGAAAATTATATTTCCCAAAAATCTCAGTTAGATTTAATGCGAACTTGGAAGCATACGACTGATAGCCAACAAAAGGTATTTCCTTCTCGACCAATTAATGTACAACCTAAAATAATTACGCAAAGACAATTTCCCACTAACAGACAAGTTTTCGGAAATAATAGGTCAGAAATATCAAAAACAAATGTGTTTAAACCTAATAGTAATTATATACCAAAATATAGACCATCCCCTATGTCTACGACAACGGCTAACCCGATTGCACAACAAAGGCAAGTGCAAAATAATAATCAAATACCCAACAGAGCGCCATATAATAGAAATGCGCAAGGATATAATCATTTCCAAAATACAAGACAAATAACTCCTAATTATATATCGGAAGAAATTACTAATTTCGATATAGAGAATAACGATGAAAATCAATTCGAAGAAAATACTGATTTCAATCACGAAGATAATTCAGGTGTTATTGAAGAAATTGAGGAAGTAGATCAGGAAAATTTTCAGATAAGTGCCTCGGAAATACCGTTAACTTAGATTCACTAAATAATGCGGAAAAAGCTTTTCAGCTACAAGGACAACCACTTAATTTCAAATCGAAAATTAATTATAATATTAGAACAAAAAATGAGATTCCAATTCATTCTAAAATTTATGAATATCCGGAAAAACATCGTGAAAAAATTGAACGGAAACAAAATCAAATAAATAACGAGGAATTTAATCACGAGTTGAAATTCAAACCAAGTACGTGTAATGATACGGACTACTTGTTCCGATTAAAAATAGATGAAGATGAATCATTATATTTGAAGGACAACAATAAACGAAAGGAAGCACTTAAGATAAGCAATGAGCTATCAACATCTAGAGATTGCAACAGTGTATGTAATATTATAGACCAATCTATTGTCTCTAGCGAAATTAATATCTTAGAAGACGAGATTAATTCGTTATCTCCATACATAAAAACAAATGACCTAGATTCGGATGTAACTATTCCTTCAGATAAAACATCGCATGAAACTGTTTCAGTTTCAAATCATGTACAGACAAATCGTAAAACCTTGAAAAATATATTGCAAGTAATTAATACTCCCACAGACAAAAACGCATCAAACATTGGAAAATTAATTGAAAAGCGACAAAGTCAAAATGACATAAAAAGGAAGTTGTTCATTTAAAACAAAAATGTCAATCCAAATTTGAAAAACCTTACAAGAAAAAATCTAAAAATGTTATTACAGACATTAGGATCAGAAATCCTCAAAGCAAACATTTCTATCATAGAAATCGAATAAAACAAAGAAAACACTAATTAGTTTTCATAATTTTCAGATGACCCCTGCATCCTTCATCCTTTTATTTATATTGGTTAAAGTTCATACATTCTCTGTTCAAGAGATTTCGCATAATTTAATACCTATACATTTAGGCAAAATTTATGTAGCGGATCATGCTAAATATTTACTGTTTCATTATGATATATCGGGAATACCCGAATTAATTAAAATCCAAAAAGAGATAATTAAAGAAAGCATCAACACGACGTATACTGTTCCTGTGTACCAATATCTGGTTATGGCTAATACTTCGGTCAATAGAAATGAGCAAACTTTTAATAATATAATCACGCAGAAAATACGTTCGCGAAAAGGACTATTGAATATTGGAGGATCCACTTTTAAATTTTTATTTGGTACTTTAGACGCGGACGATGAATTAATATATCAAAAATATTTTGAAGCAATTAAAAAGAATGAGAACATTTTGAAAGCTAATCAGCAGAAAATACTGCGAATAGTATCCGATACTCAAACGAAATATGTGAATACTATTAATTTTTTAATTAAGAAAACTGAACAGTTTAAGGTAGCTAACGATTTAAGTTTAAAACTTAATCTAATAATTCTCCATTCACACGAGCAATAATATTATCAGAAATTGAAAATGCCATCAGTTTTGCACGTTTGCACCTCTTACATGAAAATATTCTACCTCTGTCGAAATTTAATGAAGTAATAAAGAAAGAAAAAATGTTACTATTCTCTCATTTAACAGACTATTATGCTGTATGCGTAACAAAAGTTTTTATTAAGGGTTTCAATATTATTTAACATAACCATACCAATTTTTAAGAATGATAAATATGACCTGATTATAATATAACGTACCTTTCCAAAATACAAGAATTCCTAACCTTAATTCCTATGGGTTAACACGCAACGAAAACATTGTATGGAATACCGAGGTCATTCAACAAGTCGAAGACTTCTACATCTTTAAACAAAAATATCTGAAGAAAACCCTTGAATGTGTCCGAATGATTCAGAAAACCCTACGAGAACATTGCAATCGCAGTTCGGTTGAGCCTCCAGAAGATTTATTCGAAATAGAAAATGGAAATATCATTTCCATTGACAATGAAATGATACACGAAGAATGCGAAAGTGGTTCATTATCGCAATAGAATTGTCTCAGATTACTTCAGAATGTATAATTACTGATGGATTCAAGAGAATACACCACGAGAAGTTTTCAACACATATGCTCTGGTCTATCTTGCACCACTAGAAGAGAATTGGACCTATGCAACAAATTTGAAGAATATCCAAGAAGAAGACACCCCAATCTGGACGACTTATACCAATGGGCTCCACATCCTACAACTACAAGCTTTATAACAATTGTATTTGTAATTTTTATTATCATTGTAGTGCTTATAAATTTTTATAAAATTTTCTTGAAGATTCGTCACCTTAAAATTAAGGGTAACGAACTTTCTTTAAATGGGGAGGAGTTATGTAGTCAAAGTACAGCTTATCCATTTTTAATGACGTCAATCGTAACCTTGTGCTGATTCATCGCTGCCTGCCTATATAAGCCCTCACTAACATAGAACAGTAAGATTAATTAAGTAACTTCCATCTTGTAAACTTCACATTGAATAAATTGTTTTTTTTTAAAAGTAATTCTTAGTGTTGAAAACCAAAATTATATACATATACATATACATATACATATACATATACATATACATATACATATACATATACATATACATATACATATACATATACATATATATATATAATCTCTTGATAATTATTAGCAATAACAGGCTGGTTGAATTTTAAAAAACTCGATTTTATTAAAAAGTTGACGTTTCACTACGACATCCATAGTTTATCAAAACTTTTGAAAAAATTGAAATCTCCTTGACATTTATTGATTTGAAAAAATTTGAAAAGACAAAGACTGCTTTGTCTCGCTAAAAATTTTTTCCGAATGTGGTTGTTCTTTGTTA
This sequence comes from Cynegetis impunctata, assembly GCA_030704885.1. Taxonomy (NCBI): domain Eukaryota; kingdom Metazoa; phylum Arthropoda; class Insecta; order Coleoptera; family Coccinellidae; genus Cynegetis; species Cynegetis impunctata. The sequence continues at coordinate 37,320 of JARQZK010005211.1, forward strand.
TTTATTACGTGCTATTCAGTCTAATATCAACATTCAAAATTGTTATCATTAGATGGCAAGGGAATCCACAGAAACCTTTACCTACGTAATGTTCGAAAATAAAAATAATAGGGTACTATTTATCTAACAACAAAGAAATTAGTCGCAGGAAAATATTAAAAAAGTAGAGCAGAATTATCGGTATAGAACGTTTATATGGAAGCAGCCGTTGACACGTGTTTCGGACTCTTTGGTCCTCATCAGAACGGCGTAGCAAAGCATTGGATGGAAAATTTGGAGATGAAAATAGTACAACAAATAAAAACCTCTGCTACGGAAGACAATCACACCTTTGTGGACTATTGTTTGAGCTCTCCGGTTTGGGAGATTTGGTCAAACTCTGCCACGGAGGCGATTAATGCCATACGCGGCATTAACGGCTACTTCCATATAAACAAGCTATACAGATAATTTTGCTCTACTTATTTAATATTTTCCCGCGACTAATTTCTTCATTATTGTTTATTTACTCGTTCTGAGATATCGCGGATGGCATTAATCGCCTCCGTGGCAGAGTTTGACCAAATTTCCCAAACCGGAGAGTTCAAACAATAGTCCACAAAGGTGTGATTGTCTTCCGTAGCAGAGGTTTTTATTTGTTGTACTATTTTCGTCTCCAAATTTTCAATCCAATGCTTTGCTACGCCGTTCTGATGAGGACTAAAGAGTCCGAAACACGTGTCAACGGCTGCTTCCATATAAACGTTCTATACCGATAATTCTGCTCTACTTTTTTAATATTTTCCTGCGACTAATTTCTTTGTTGTTAGATAAATAGTACCCTATTATTTTTATTTTCGAACATTACGTAGGTAAAGGTTTCTGTGGTTTCCCTTGCCATCTAATGATAACAATTTTGAATGTTGATATTAGACTGAATAGCACGTAATAAATAACAAAGAACAACCACATTCGGAAAAAATTTTTAGCGAGACAAAGCAGTCTTTGTCTTTTCAAATTTTTTCAAATCAATAAATGTCAAGGAGATTTCAATTTTTTCAAAAGTTTTGATAAACTATGAATGTCGTAGTGAAACGTCAACTTTTTAATAAAATCGAGTTTTTTAAGATTCAACCAGCCTGTTATTGCTAATAATTATCAAGAGATTAAAAATAGATCACAGGCAACAACAATTCAAATATATATATATATATATATATATATATATATATATATATATATATATATATATATATATATATATATATATTATATATAATATATATATATATATATATATATATATATATATATATATATATATATATATATATATATATATATATATCTATATCCTTTCAGTGCACGGGTTGGGTCTGACAGACCGGGCGTTTTGTTTTTATGGCGCTATTTTCTCATGTCATTGAATTGGGTGAGGAGCCCCGCTGTACCTCTCGGTAGGCTCCTTTCCTAACGATTAGTATTGTTTTCAGTGAAGTTTATTACTTAGGGCATGATATATCACGAGAAACGTCTTGTCAGACCCGACCCGTGCATTGGTGTAAGTATTCGGGTTATATTTTTTAGTTGTCTTTATTGTAATTTGCTGGACAAGTACAATAAACTTGGTAAATTGTTCGAGGAAGTTGAAACCGATGTCGAAGTAGACACCGATGATGACTGCCGATCCCGACTTCGTAGAAATTTTAGATCCCGAATTCGTAGAAATTCTAGAACACAAAATATTGTAAAGATCGTAAAACAAAATATTAATGTAAAGAATGTAATAATTTCTCATGTTTAGAGCACGTAGTGATTTTTGGTTCCGAATGTATTGAGCAAAAGTAGTAGATATTTCATATGAACTTTTTTATTCCTGTTGTTGTATTAGTTGTCTTATTTTAGTTGATTAAGATTATATGACCTCTTGTTTGAAGAACCCTAACATCGACATTGTTTATTCAGGCATTTTTTTTTGCTTTTGATACTAAAGCTAAAAAAAAATAAATTTTAATTTGAATTATTAAAAATATAAAAAAATGAGAAAATAGGCTTTCTTATTATAAAAGTTGAAGAAAACTCTTCAATAACTCAAAATGAAACTAGAAATATTTTATAAAAAAAAATATATTGAGTTAGGGTCTGAGATACCCGCCCCGTCTACTGGCGTAACTTTTTTTCCCCCGTGTACTGGAAGGATATATATATATATATATATATATATATATATATATATATATATATATATATATATATATATATATATATATATATATATATATATATATATATATATATATATATATATATATATATATATATATATATATATATATATATATATAAATATATATATATATATATATATATATATATATATATATATATATATATATATATATATATATATATATATATATATATATATATATAAATTAATTTTTTGTAGGAAAAAGTTCACCAAGAACTGGACTCAATATTTCATGGGGAAGAGAGGCCTGTGGAACCAAATGATATAATAAAGTTGCAGTATTTAGACAGAGTCATAAAAGAAACCCTTCGATTTCATTGTGTGGTACCTTTTCTATTGAGACGTTTGACTGAGGATATTTATTTAGGTGAGCCATTCAAGTATTTATTAATATTGAAGTATTTTACTCAAGTGCATGTTTGATGATGATGTCCATATGTTTGTTTCAATTCAATTAATTTAATTGAATTAAATTCTTTATCTCACAACGTGACGTACATTAGTATGAGTAGCTATCTATAGTATTTACTGATTCCATTATATCAAAAGTGACCGTAGTAAACATTGATAGCTGTGTTTCTAGTTCCCATTTCTCTCAAATTACAAGCTGTCCATCCAAACGTTGATACGGCGCTTATATATATATATATATATATATATATATATATATATATATATATATATATATATATATATATATATATATATATATATATATATATATATATATTATTATTATTTATTCGAATTGTTGTTGCCTGTGATCTATTTTTAATCTCTTGATAATTATTAGCAATAACAGGTTTTTTAAGTTTCAACCAGCCTGTTATTGCTAATAATTATCAAGAGATTATATATATATATATATATATATATATATTTATATATATATATATATATATATATATATATTTATATATATATATATATATTTATATATATATTTATATATATATATATATATATATATATATATATATATATATAATGGTTAAGTGGAGCAGAATGGACTACTCTAGAAGCGTAGTTTCTGTTCATTAGGTTTGTAGCACCTAATGCTGATATCCGAAAAGATATTGAAAAAATAGTTATTCTAAGACCTTAATATTCAATAATAATTGTTGTTAATAAACAACATATGTTTGTAGACTGATGTCAATTTGCAATGTCAAACTTTGACATTATCATTTTGGCAAGAGGAGTACATTCACATAATCCAACAGTTACTCCAAATAATACATTTCAATGTTATACAGAAAGAAATCAATGCTTATTAATAGCAGAATCACAAAACGTAGTTGAATCAGAATAAGAATATTTTTGATGATAAATTCTACTAGATATCAGAACATTTCGATCCGCATCTCCAATACAGTAAACCGTATTTACCTATTATTTCTTGTCGCGTAAAATCCATTTTATCAACTGAACATATATACAACTTATTCTCTGTGTACTTTATTTACTTGTTTCATTCATTTTATATACCTACTGTTCTGATTATTTTGTTCATAAAATCTATGTTGTTTTTTCATATAATCTGACAGTTTAAACTATTCCTTATATTTTCTCTATCAGTACTGTCATATGAACCAATTTTCTGGTGATCTGGAACGTAACTAATCCTGGTATGATTTTTTCGTGAATCAAAACTTTAACCTCGTAGTTTCTAATAAAATAACTTTTAATAACATTTTGATTTATTGTAATATGCGACAGCCATACTCAAACTTTTTTTTTCTTGGGCCACTTTCAGATTTTAGTTGTGTCTCGTGGGCCGATACCTACATAAATCACATCTGTTATTTAGGTGTTGATAAAAAACCTATTACGTTTAATTATTTATTTGTCGTATTATAGTGGGAGCTATGATATTGGGACCATTTTTAAGGCATCGGGATGAGAATTCGTCGGTTTATGGAAACCGACGAACGTATATGGATACGTTCTATGCATACCTATTTCATTTTGGAATAAGTTGATTCACAAATATTATGTCGATGTAAAACAACGTAAGCAGAATTTGAGCACATTATATCACAGTCATAATTTGTTTGGGCACTATTGTCCAAAATTCAGCCTGCTCCTTTTTCTCTCTCGTCTCTTTAAAAATAACTTTCTATCATTTTTTCATTTCAATGAACTCGTCGAACAAGTCTGCATAATTACATTCCAAAACTGAAGTCAATTGTGCAATACTTGTCGGCTTTAAGTACCATGTATTTTCTACAGCAGTAGCAAATTTTTAAATTTTCTTATGTTATGAAATCCCCTTTTAAATTCGTCTGATAGTGCAGATATATAATTTGAAATTATCAAATAGTTTCCTTCGAAATTATCAGTACAGTCCTGTGTAACACTTGTAAGGATTCAAAAATTTTGAAGTTCTTCGTAATAAATATTTCTTCGTAATAAATATTTAGTTTTTCTTCTGAAGCAAATATTGAATTTGCCGTTTGTGAAATTATTTTGTTTCCACCTTGCAATCTTCGGTTAGGGCTGTGAGTTTCTCAATTATGTCGCATAGAAAAGCTAACAAATGGTGGTGTTGTTATTTTGCAGCTCATGATAATTTTTATCATTTTGCTGTAAAAACAGCATTATTTCTTGACGTAAAGAAAAAACCTGCGCCTACTATTCCCTCGGAAATTTAAATAGTTAATAGGTAAATAGAATTTGGAGCTACAACGGGTGGGCCACTTTCAAAAGCCTGGAGGGACGCAGTTTGAGTATCGCTGTAATACGACCTATATAACACTAATATTATCATAACTGATAATATAGCAAGTTTGTCCTTTAACTTCTGCGTTTTCTTTTCAGATGGAAAACTAGTACCAGCAGGCATTCAAGTATCGATTCAAATGTACAATATACACATGGACCCGGAACAATGGCCTAACCCTTTCCGCTTCGACCCTGACCGTTTCTTACCGGATGTTTCCTCGAAGCGTAACCCTTATGCATACATTCCCTTCAGTGCCGGACCCAGAAACTGCATTGGTAAGTATTGATATTTACATTCATTGGATTTCTTATTAAAATTTTTTTTTTTACTTCTAGGTCAGAAATTTGCAATGAGGAATACAAAAACGTTATTAGCTACTGTTCTGAGGAAATACAAGGTCAAGTCCTTATTGAAACAGCACGAAGTTAAATATAACGTTGATGTCATACTGAAACCGCAAAATGGACTTAAGTTGTCGTTCGAACCAAGAACGCTTTCATCCTAACCATATGAAGCATTTTAATTTTGTTCTTCATCCTAGTATCATCAGTTTTACTTGAAATTATTATTGATTGATATTTGATCAAACATTCTATTATCATTCGAAAAGGAAATCCAATTTTCGTATACATAATATAGCATCATATTGTGTGTTCTGGGAATATTAATTAGATTCATAAAGTACTTTAGATATGCTTATCCTTCTATTCATCAAATACTAGTCTAATATATTTGAGATTAATATGCCGGAATTATTTGATGCAATACTTAAAAATGATAATGAAATTAAGAATGATGTCTGAAGTGTCATTCAGATATTTACTAGTACTTCAAGTACTTATAATTTAAATGATTATCTGAAATTATTTTTTGGGTTTTAAACTTATGGTTTTATGTTTCGTATTCTAACAACAGGATAGATTTGTGCTATGATAAATCAACAAAAACGATAGATTACATCTGAAACATGGATGACTTCAAAATATGGTAACATATTACTTTTAATCTAAGATTCATATTTGTATTTATTTTTCATATGTATAAATTGATAAGATTTTTATATTTTCTTTCAATGTCTCTTATTCCTATTCTGGTTTCGACTTAGATTAACAAATATAAAACTATAAAAGGATCTGACGTCAATTATATTGATTAATAAATTTCGATTGGGGTGTATATATTCATAATATTTTCAATATTCATTGAAGACACGAAATTTCAAATTAACAACTGCCCAACATGTTATAACAATTTTACTCGACAATTCTTTTCGGGTTACTAGTACATATTCTTCAAAATTGATAATGACCCAGCCTTTAGGGACAGTTATCAGGTGAATGTGTTTATATATCATAAAATTTTGCCAGGTTTTCAGCTAGAAACTATTTTTTCTTCAAATAACTTTTAGCTTCACAAAGAGTTCAGCGGATGATCAATGCAAAATTTTTAAAATATTTTCAATGTCAATTTATTTTCATATATATATATATATATATATATATATATATATATATATATATATATATATATATATATATATAATCTCTTGATAATTATTAGCAATAACAGGCTGGTTGAATCTTAAAAAACTCGATTTAATTAATAAGTTGACGTTTCATTACGATATTGGTAATTGAAATTTCTTTGACATTTATTGATTCGAAAAAATTTTTGAAAAGACAAGGCTGCTTTGTCTTGCTAATTATTTATTATATGCTATTCAGTCTAATATTAACATTCAAAATAGTTATCATTAGATGGTAAGGGAAACCAAAGAAACCTTTACCTACGTAATGTTTGAAAATAAAAATAATAGGGTACTATTTATCTAACAACAAAGAAATTAGTCATGGGAAAACATTAAAGATGTGGAGTAGAATTATCGGTATAGTACGTTTATATGGAAGCAGCCGTTGACACGTGTTTCGGACTCTTTGGTCCTCATCAGAACGGCGTAGCTAAGTATTGGATTGAAAATTTGGAGATGAAAATAGTTTAATAGATAAAATCCTCTGTTATGGAAGAAAATCACTTATTTGTGGTTTATTGGTTGAACTCTCCGGTATGGGAGATTTGGTCAAACTTTGCCACGGAGGCGATTAATTCCATCCGAGAGATCTCAGAAAGAGTAAATTAATATTAAAAAAGAAAATTAGTTTTGGGAAAATTTCATTAAAAACGGCTACTTCCATATAAACGAACTATACCGATAATTTTTGCTTTACTTGTTTAATATTTCCCAAAACTAATTTTCTTTTTTAATGTTAATTTACTCTTTCTGAGATCTCTCGGATGGAATTAATCGCCTCCGTGGCAAAGTTTGACCAAATCTTCCATACCGGAGAGTTCAAACAATAAACCACAAATAAGTGATTTTCTTCCATAACAGAGGATTTTATTATAAAAATTTCATTAAAAACGGCTACTTCCATATAAACGAACTATACCGATAATTTTTGCTTTACTTGTTTAATATTTTCCCAAAACTAATTTTCTTTTTTAATATTAATTTACTCTTTCTGAGATCTCTCGGATGGAATTAATCGCCTCCGTGGCAAAGTTTGACCAAATCTCCCATACCGGAGAGTTCAAACAATAAACCACAAAAATAAGTGATTTTCTTCCATAACAGAGGATTTTATTTATTAAACTATTTTCATCTCCAAATTTTCAATCCAATACTTAGCTACGCCGTTCTGATGAGGACCAAAGAGTCCGAAACACGTGTCAACGGCTGCTTCCATATAAACGTACTATACCGATAATTCTACTCCACATCTTTAATGTTTTCCCATGACTAATTTCTTTGTTGTTAGATAAATAGTACCCTATTATTTTTATTTTCAAACATTACGTAGGTAAAGGTTTCTTTGGTTTCCCTTACCATCTAATGATAACTATTTTGAATGTTAATATTAGACTGAATAGCATATAATAAATAATTAGCAAGACAAAGCAGCATTGTCTTTTCAAAAATTTTTTCGAATCAATAAATGTCAAAGAAATTTCAATTACCAATATCGTAATGAAACGTCAACTTTTTAATTAAATCGAGTTTTTTAAGATTCAACCAGCCTGTTATTGCTAATAATTATCAAGAGATTAAAAATAAATCACAGGCAACAACAATTCGAATAAATAATTATATATATATATATATATGTATATATATATATGTAGTTAATTCGAACTAAATAAGGAGGAGAAACGTCTAGATTTAAACTCAACAATCCTTTCCAATTTTATTGATATTGATGACCGGTTTCGAGATTGTCTAGCATCTCATCTTCAGATCAGCTGTCGGTTGAGCTGTTGTCCATATTTTGTTTGCGTAATATGGTCACTCTTAGTTTGATTTTGTAAGTCACCATTAGATTGTCTTTTGGTTTGAAAGTATTTTTCGAAATTGTATGGCCGACATATGTATTTTCTTCGTGGTTCTTCACTTTTTGACAAATCTTGATTACTATTCCTCCGTTTTGATCTGAAGATGAGATGCTAGACAATCTCGAAACCGGTCATCAATATCAATAAAATTTGAAAGGATTATTGAGTATATATATATATATATATTTATATTTATAGATTCATCTTCAAAATCAAGCATATTTTCTGTAACACGTGTACTTGAATATTCAGTAATCGATCTGATTCTTTTTCTATTGGCAATTGAACAAAGTGGACACACTTCGTGAAGACATGACTGAATCACGTGAATGATTCCACACGAGAATTCTGAAGATACAAGAATCACGAAAGGAAAGACTGATAGTGAATATTAATCTGTTTTATCAGGTTGACATTCAAAATTAAATTATAAATTATTGTCTCGCCAACGTATCCAAAATTTTGATCATTTGGATTAGATGCCGCTGGTTTATTTCGACCTAATTCCACTCTTAATCAGATACCTAGTTTATCTGATTGGGAGTTCGAGCGTGCAAATTATTTCTCTGAGCATATTAGTGAATATAATCTACATAAAATGATAAGATCTTAGAGTTGAGTATTGATTGAACTTGAAAATTATTTTTGCTTTAATCGTCTACAATTAATTTTCTGAAAATTAGTAGAAATTCAGATTCATTGCATTACATACAAATATTTGAAATTTTCTGAATAAAAATCTTTCAACTCTCGAAAATTTCTAGATATTTTCGATTCAATTTACCATAAATAATTTCTTATTCACAGTTCATATTGATTTTTCTCTTCGAAATAGCCAGGTAATTTTATAATGAAATATCAGACTTAGCTGTGAATATATTACTTCGTTGCGTAATTGAACAATGATTATGTTCTTCCATTAGAGGAGCGAGAAAAATTTCACAGGCAAATTTCTATCAGTCAACTTTTCTGCACAGGAAGAAAAATAATATTTTTGAAAAGTTAGGCTGCTAAATAACGTAGAATATATTACAACAGTAACAATGAAGAATTTATTCAAACTTTTTTTTATTCTTAACATTAACATCCATAGTAACATAATTGTATATTAAACGGGAAACTTCAACAATTTTCCCACCTTGATTATTATCGTGAATAGGAACTAACTCAAACTTCTAACATCTATAGTAATCCATAAAGATATTGTCGAAATTTTTATAAAATATTTTCGAAAAATCACAGAAAAATGAAATTTAGCACAAAAGTAGCTTCAGCATTGAATCTAGTATTTTTGCTTTGCCAAAACATTGTTTTCTCCACAATGAGCTTCTTAGCCGAGTGCCTAGGCCCGCTGACTATCATTAGGGAGGTCCTGGATTAAAACCTCGACGTCGACTGGTTTGTCGTGAGTTTTTCTTATAGCATAGATAAGTCACTGCTTAGGCTTTCAAGCTTATGAAGGAGAATGTTGGTTCAGAATTCATAATCTGAATTCGCGCGCGTCCCTCATATACTCTTAAGGAAGGATTGAAACACATGAACTTCTGTCTGTTTTCCCTAGACATTGAAATATTAATTTTGCAGAAAAGTGTCCATCATAATTATTACGTGATCCTTTTAAATAGTGTATCATGAATTTCAATACCTTAGCGACAATAGTATATATATATATATATATATATATATATATATATATATATATATATACCAGGTCCCGTTTTGAATTTTCAGATATAAAATCCTGTATATTGTAAGATTTTTGCATTTCCGGGACAATTCTAGTAGATCAGAGCCAAACTTAGAGTTTCTACACATACTTACTTGATTCTTCTAGAGTCACTTTTCATATTGCATTTAAGAAGCCAGATCAGACCTAAATGAATCTTAGGAACCCAGATGATATCAGCAAATTACAATCGTAAAGTTTTAGTGACTACTATGACAGATAGAAATAAGAAAAGTTGGTAAAATTACATTTTCTTATTCAACTATTATTTTTCAATCAAATTTGGCAAGCTCTTTTTATATATATATATATATATATATATATATATATATATATATATATATATTATATATATATATATATATATATATATATATATATATATATATATATAGAATAAAGCAAACTTTAAAATAAAAACACTTGGCTTATGTTCCACAATATAAAAAAAAATATTTAGATACTGTATTTAGCAGTAACAAAAAGTCGACATGTTTCGAGTTATGAACTCATTATCAAGACTGAGGAGTAAGGAGTCAGTCTTGATAATGAGTTCATAACTCGAAACATGTCGACTTTTCATTACTGCTAAATACAGTATCTAAATACATATTTTTTTATATTGTGAAACATAAGTGTTTTTATTCAAAGTTTATACTTTATTCTTTATGATGTTTCACCAAGTGATGTGCGAGAATTCAATCTCAGTTATATATATACATATATATATATATATATATATATATATATATATATATATATATATATATATATATATATGATCGCTTGATAATTATTAGCAATAACAGGCTTGTTGAATCTAAAAACACTCGATTTAATTAAAAAGTTGACGTTTCGCCACGACATTCGTGGCTTTATCAATTCGAATAAATATATATATATATATATATATATATATATATATATATATATATATATATATATATATATATATATATATATATATAAGGAAACTCTTTGAAGTTTTTCCAAGCTTTCGGAATCGTTTATTCCATCATCAGGGAGAATCTATCTTGAGGATGTTTACATATATGTTCATATTAGGTTATAATAAGCATTGTAACATAAAAAATGATTTTATTTGCTAAATAATCAGAAATGTTGATACATTTTTGAAGTTATTATGATTACATTTCTGGACGAAATGACAAATCGATGTCACTCATTTTTTTATTTTTTTTTTAGTTTTCAAACTGAACTTTGAAATCATTTCAGAAGACATTTCAATTTCAGTGTAGGTTTAATCACTACGTTTAAATAACTTGATTTAGTGTTGTTTTATGTCAAGTGAAAGTAAAAAGAATAAATTCCTCCTAAATGGCTTATATCTGTTTTTTTAATGATGGAGTTATTCTCTTGATAGATAAAGGCCATTTCTAAGAAAGATTTTTTTGAAAGATGTGATTCTCTTGCAAGAACAGTTGTTGAAAGGTAGTTCATCTGGTGGTCACAATCATTGATATGTTTAGCTAAGGCACAAAAAGACTACTTAAAAACAGAATCACTTCTCATAAGAGTGATAGTAGATTACACCCTGAGAGATGTGCTTTAGCTAAACACATGTCAATGATTGTGACCTCCAGATGAACTACCTTTCAACAACTGTTCTTGCAAGCGAATCACATCTTTCAAAAAGATCTTTCTTAGAAATAACCTTTATCTATAAAGAGAATAACTCAATCAATAAAAAACAGATATAAGCCATTTGAGTGAAATTTAATCTTTTTTACTTTCACTTGACATAAAACAACACTAAATGAAATTAATTTCACGTAGTGCTTGAACCTACACTGAAATTAATTTGTCTTCTGAAATAATGTCAAATTTCAGTTTGAAAAAAATTAAAAACGTTCAGAAATGTAATCATAATAACTTCAAATATGTATCAACATTTCTGATTATTTATCAAATAACATCATTTTTTATGTTACAAAGCTTCTTATAACGTATTATGAACATATATGTAAGCATCCTCAAGATTCTCCCTGATGATGAAATTAAATAAATAAATAAAATAATTCATTTTGTTCAAACAAACAAAAATCGCATCACAGTGTAGAGTGACTGAAGTAGTAGTGAAACTAAGCTAAGGCAACAAGTGAGTGGAGAAGTTCCTACGACTGGCAATACATATAACATAGTAGATTTTTAATTAAAATAAAAGTCCTGCCCAAATCTAAAAAACAATGAAACTACCCCCATTTTTTTTGGCATTCGATATAGTAAGAAACAGCCAGTTATCTATATCATCTTCTTCTTAAGCCACACAGTCATCATTAAACATTCCAGCATCCATCAACCATCTTATTTCCATTATTGTCACAGGCAAGTAAAAAACTGTAAATATTGCTAAGGTTTTGAGTATCCGATTTGGTATTTATAGTATTTACATTTTTATTGATAGGATAAATTTCCAAAAAGAATCTTCTCTGATGTATCCTCATAGTCCAAAATGCTTGAACTCTCGAAGTCAATAACATGTCTTGTGTCTCCTATGTATTCGCCTAACACACATCTTTGAGGTATTAAAACAGAGTCACTTTTATGCAATACTATCCTTCTGCCTAGGGCTTGTGACGTTTGCCCTATATACAACAATGGACAATTCTTCCACTCCAACTGATACACTACACTCTTCAATTGAGAGAGTTTTAACCTACCATTTATGCTACGTGTATAATCAGTAACACTATCTGTTGAAGTATAGTATAGTATAGTATAGTATAGTATATATATATATATATATATATATATATATATATATATATATATATATATATATATATATATATATATATATATATATATATATATTTTGGATTGATTGGGCCGATACTTGGTGTAAATTAATAAACATATTAAAACAATGGTTAATAATAACGCATGACGCACCTTTCGGTGGAACTTCACCTTCTTCAGATGCTAATCTGAAGGTGAAGGTGAAGTTCCACCGAAACGTGCGTCATGCGTTACTTCTTTTAATAAATGTGTAAATGGTTATTATTAACTATTGTTTTAATATATATATATATATATATATATATATATATATATATATATATATATATATATATATATATATATATATAATATATATATATATATATATATATATATATATATATATATATATAAATATATATATATATATAAAAAAAAAGGTCTATGAACATATAGCTTTATTATGAGCGATATCCAAAGAGAAGGCAACTTTCGGGTAACATATTTAGCCGACTGAAAAAAAAATCTTATGATAGACAAAGATTTAGATTAATTGATAGTTTTATGCTTTTTCAAAATTATTCTTAATGTTGTTCTAGCTACTCCAGTATTCCATTCTGTTCCTCTGACGGAAATGTTTGGAGAAATATTTATTTCGTCCACAACTGTCAATTCCTTTAATTCTCTGTCTATCATTAGATTTCACTAGGTTGTTGGTCTTGATTTCTTAAATGAACAATGTGATATTAGGTTTTGCTTCAGTCGGATAAATATTTTACCAGAAGGTTACCTCCTCTTTGAATAGCGGTCATGATACATTCGTAATGAAAAAGCTATATTTAAATTTGCCTCTACAAGACATATCATACTTTTCGAAATGTTGAAACATTTTGATAAATTTTTGCTCGAAAATGACAACACTTAGATTGTCTTCGTTATTATGCCAATATTTGTAGGTTCGAATAACTAAAGACTTTTTAATTTCAATAAAGCTCACTCTGATGAAACTTAGTACCTATTGAAAGCAGTTTTGATGGCATAACTCACTTGTTTTAGAAAAACGGCAACTTTTGTGGTAAACACAATGTCAAAATCGCAGCCAACTATGGCAATTTTCAAAAACGTGAAATATTGAAGACACCATTAATCAAAACTTTATTATTTCAAAGTCATAATTTAAAGTGAGATTTTCTTGAATTAAATAGTTTACTTAATGTAAATCCGAATTTTGTTTAACAAAGCTACGTTTGTGTTTTGAAATTCTGGTCTGAAAGCCTCTGAAAGTTCTACCAATGTAAAACTTATCATAATCACCACATTTGTGTTTATTAACCATTGTTTCCATATGATCATTGATTCACATCATACACCAATCGGCCCAATCAATACAAATATAGGTGTGTGTGTGTGTATATATATATATATATATATATATATATATATATATATATATATATATATATATATATATATATATATATATATATACATATATATTTATATATATATATATATATATATATATATATATATTAAAATTAAAGGAATTGACAGTTGTGGACGAAATGAATATTCCTCCAAACATTTCCGCCAAAGGAACAGAATGGAATACTGGAGTAGCTAGAACAACACTAAGAATAATTTTGAAAAAGCATAAAACTATCAATTAATATAAATCTTTGTCTATCATAAGATTTGTTGAAAAGAGTGGTAGTTTAAAATTTTCGTACTGTTTTGTACCATTAGAAAGCAATATTTTCTCCACAGTAAATTGATTATTGGAAGAAATTATTGATGGAGCTGTACTTGATCACAATTAAAATGAAACATGTAACAATGAACAATCAAAAAAGTGGATGAAGTATCATGAGCGTTCGCAAAAAAGCAAAAATACACTAGATTATTGAGGGGTTATATATCAATCGAATCGTAATATCTGAGTAAAATGAAGTTAGTTATTAGGTATTAAGTAAGTATCTCCCAATTAACTAGGATTATATCTTATTGGCACATGTATTGGCTTTAAATGACTTATATCGATACCACTCATATACATACTCCATAACAACACCGTTTTTTATTCGTTTCCGTTCAAAAAAGATAATTATAGTGGACTTACAGCATGTATTTTTGAATTAAGATACTTATTGTTTCATTTTGTGGATAGCTTTTCTTAACGGATATTATTTATTTCACATTTGTTGATTTCAATCATTACAATGGTATTTTACTATGCTTGTTTACATAAAACAGTACGAAAAAGATGGCGGATACTGACGCATGCACACAAAAAATGATAAGTGATCATAAGGTCTATTCGCCTTTATAAGACACACGAGCATATTATACTGTTCGAAATGTTGAAACATTTTAATAAATTTTTGATCGAAAATGACAACAGTAAGTATTTCTTTGTTTCTATGCCAATATTAGGCTAATATAACCAAAGACTATTAATAATATAATAATAATAAGACTAAGTTAATATAACCAAAGACTTTTTATTTTTCTCAAAATGTGAAGAAATTTAGTTTTGAAAGCAGTTTTAAAGGCATAACTCACTTATCACACATTTAGTAAAATGATAGCTTTTTGTGTTACACACGATGTAAAAGACGCAGCCGACTATGGTAATAACGTGAAATATTAAAAAACTAATAAACAAAACTTTGCGTGTGATACATCAATTTGAAGGAAATTTTATATATATATATATATATATATATATATATATATATATATATATATATATATATATATATATATATATATATATATATATATATATAAATTCGATGGACGATGAATCGACTCTGGTAGTTCATATTTATATTAAAAATTAAATATTAAGAAAACAACTTGTCTAAAAACCACAAAATGAAAATAACTTTTTATTCGACTAGTTTCGCCTGTTACAGCATTATCAAGACTGAATACATAATTGTAAAGACATCGCTTGAAAATATAAGTATTTCGGTTCGGTACCCTGGGGGTGGTAAAATGTAATCGATGGGTCCAAGATATCAGAGATTTAACAGTGGAGAGTGGTTTAAGTCTAACTGGTCATTGAGAAGAATGTAATTATGGGATTTTTGGATCTTGTTTATTTCCAAGGCTTCCAGAAAGTTCATTATCATACCTTTATCACAGTAATGAAAAATTTTTGGTTTGAAAGATGATGAGATGTTATGTTTTTTTGACTCTAGATGTTCCCTAAATGCTGATTGTCCGTTTTTTAGATGTTCTTTTAGCCTGGTTTCAAAACATCTCCCGGTCTGACCTATATATGTTGAATTACATTCTTCACAGTCCATTCTATAAATTCCTGTTCTCTTCATTGGATCGACTTTTGACATTTTGTTATCAAAAATCATTCTATCCAATCTGCTGTGACTCGAAAAAGCAGTATTCAGATTATTATTTTTAAAGAATTGAATGATCTTCGAAGAGAGGATGTGCGTATAAGGGATGCTCACAAACTTTTGTACATTTTTGTTATTGCAGTATGGTCCATATAATTTCAAATTGATAAAATGTTTCTCTTTTTTCGAAATTAAACTATTTATTATTTTTAGTGGAAAATCATTGTTAATACCTATCGCGCGAATCACGTCAAGTTTTACCATAAGGTCTTGTTTTGATAAAGGAACCGAAAAAGCCCTATGAATCATTGAGTTAAGAGCCGCGAGTCGATGGCTAATTGGACTGAAAGAATTATAATTATAATTATATATATATTATAGAAGTATGTTTGAAGCAAGAATAGTATATTGAAAAAATGGAAGAGGTCTTATCCAAATTAGATATTTCCTTTTTACAAAAAAACCCACGACGTCCTTTTTAACTCAAATTAAATCTAACGTACAACAAGCGTCAGAATTGTTGAATTCCTTTTACCTATAGAAAAAAGTTATTCCAATGAATTCTGAACCTCCCGAATTATTCGGTCTTGTTAAAGTACACAAAGACGGCCTACCCATTAGACCAGTTGCCTCGTTTTCGAAAGCTCCTTCTTGTAAACTTTCAAAATTTCTCAACACAGCCTTCAAAGAACATACTCATTTCTCTCCAAAATATAGTGTGAAAAACTCATTAGAACTCATCCAAAAATTAGAAAAAATTGATTTTGATAAAAATTTTTAAATTAGTGTCCTTCGACGTCTCCAACATGTTCCCTAACGTACCTACGGAAGAGTGTATACCTCTAATTGAAAACATCTTAGAAAAACAAAAAACACTTCCAGCAACAAAAACAGAATTCTCAACATTATTTAATGTTGTTTTGAGACAGAACTTTTTTAGATGCCAGAACAAAATATATTTACAGAATTCAGGTCTTCCTATGGGTTCTCCCCTCAGCCCGTTATTAGCAGACATATTCATGGACAACATGGAAACCACAATATTAGAATCAGATCTATCTAAAAAACATATTATTTTTTGGTACCGCTATGTGGATGATATCTTGGTTGGATTCAATGGGACAGACCGAGATATTAAATTATACCTAACATATCTAAATTCAATACATGATAAGATCAAGTTCACAGTAGAAAAGAACAAAATAATTCGTTAAATTTTCTCGACCTAACAATATCGAAACAACAGGATAAATTTTCATATAGAATATTCAGGAAACCTACTTTCTCAGACGCCATCATAAGTTATAATTCTTTCAGTCCAATTAGAAATCGACTCGCGGCTCTTAACTCAATGATTCATAAGGCTTTTTCGGTTCCTTTATCAAAACAAGACCTTATGGTAGAACTTGACGTGATTCGCGCGATAGGTATTAACAATGATTTTCCACTAAAAATAATAAATAGTTTAATTTCGAAAAAAGAGAAACATTTTATCAATTTGAAATTATATGGACCATACTGCAATAACAAAAATGTACAAAAGTTTGTGAGCATCCCTTATACGCATCTCCCCTCTTCGAAGATCATTCAATTCTTTAAAAATAATAATCTGAATACTGCTTTTTCGACTCACAGCAGATTGGTTAGAATGATTTTTAATAACAAAATGTCAAAAGTCGATCCAATGAAGAGAACAGGAATTTATAGAATGGACTGTGAAGAATGTAATTCAACATATATAGGTCAGACCGGGAGATGTTTTGAAACCAGGCTAAAAGAACATCTAAAAAACGGACAATCAGCCTTTAGGGAACATCTAGAGTCAAAAAAACATTACATCTCATCCTCTTTCAAACCAAAAATTCTTCATTACTGTGATAAAGGTATGATAATGATTTTCCTGGAAGCCATGGAAATAAACAAGATCCAAAAATCCCATAATTACATTCTTCTCAATGACCAGTTATACTTAAACCACTCCCCACTGTTAAATCTCTGATAACTTGGACCCATCGATTACATTTTACCACCCCCAGGTACCAAACCGAAATACTTATATTTTCAAGCGATGTCTTTGCAATTATGTATTCAGTCTTGATAATGCTGTTACAGGCGAAACTAGTCGAATAAAAAGTTATTTTCATTTTGTGGTTTTTAGACAAGTTGTTTTCTTATTATTTAATTTTTAATATATATATATATATATATATATATATATATATATATATATATATTTATATATATATATATATATATGTATATATATATATATATATATATATATATATATATATATATATATATATATTAAAAATTAAATAATAAGAAAACAACTTGTCTAAAAACCACAAAATGAAAATAACTTTTTATTCGACTAGTTTCGCCTGTTACAGCATTATCAAGACTGAATACATAATTGCAGACATCGCATATAAATATATATATATATATATATATATATATATATATATATATATATATATATATATATATATATATATATATACTATAATACAGAAAAGGGATTCAATCATCAGAACAAATCTCTCATCTAGCTGCATATTATTCTGTTGTACAGAATGTTACGAATTCAACAATGGCGACATCTATTGATATTATTCTGAGTTTCATATTGTAGAAACTCTCCAGATAACTGTAATGGTACAGATTACAATGAGCATAAAAAAGTTTTCTATGATATACGTAGGGTTTGTCAAACTTGATAATTTGAATCGTCGTTCTATTCGAAAAGCAACATTAAAAATATGAATACAAAATCATCTATATTTTCATTATATAATATGCAAATTCATGATACTTCTTAGTTTTTCAGCATGTAGTAATTTTTTGTCTAGGTGGATTATATTATCGTTACTTAGCAAAACGTTCTTTCAATACTTGAATCCTGAATATAATCGTGGTCGCGGAACAACCGGTTGAAACGAAGTTCCCTTTGCCATATATTATTTATTACTATTATTATTATCAATTCAAAATATAAGTATCTACTCAAGCAGAATAACCTGAAATGGCATTGAAACTCGTCAATGGCCAAATATTATTAAGGTAATAGCAGGCACTATGAAATGAAATAGCAATATTTGAGAATAATTAAATGAAACAGAATTATTTATAGTAGGTTTTATATATTACTTCAGGAGCAACTGAAACTTATTTAAAATAATAGTTCCTTTAGGAGAGCAAAGTTTATTCAGAATTTAACACAACAACCAATATCAAAATCATACTTAATCTATAATAAATAAACAATTTCAATTTCAATTTGAAGTTCCCACGATATTTCTATACCTGAAAGCATCAATATTACAAAGTTCAATTTCTAATAGTAATTTCATATATATATATATATATATATATATATATATATATATATATATATATATATATATATATATATGCGAATCGTCTTATACGCCTTGCACAAAGTGCCATTGTATTCGCCTCCAAATTGGAGGCGAATTAGTAAAATGCGGAGGCGAAATCGGTTTCTCATGTTTTCTGTTTCCTTAGGTCGTAGAGAGCCTGTAGGTAAAATCCTGGATGGAGGCTATTTCGAGCATACACACGTAAATATATACAAATTAGTTGTACAAAATTCCGAGAGAGGCACGTCGATAATATACGCTTATACACGATAGCAGCTGTGTATGCTCAATTCGCCTCTACTCATTCTCTATAACTACTTTACTAACATGCCTCCAAGATCTGGCAACGTGGCATGGAGGTGATTTGATTCAGATTCGTATTCGTATGTACAATAAATAATTATACTAACATAAATATGAATTCTCAGTTTCCAGGATCTTCTAGTAGGCAGAAATGAATACACATCAACAAAATTGTTGAATCTAATAAACTGATATTTGTGAATTAAATATAAAATTCGGGATAAAATTAATTATTATTATTATTATTATTGCATATTGATAAGGGCAGAGGGACAGGTCCCTATTATGTCCAAAAATAGAGAAATTACAAAAATAATTGACCTACTAGCATGTACATATGAAAAAGAAATGAAAATAAAATATCTCTAAAACAAGACAAAATGAAAAGAAAATACAATATAATAAAATGAGAAAATAACCATTATCTACCCCGATAGAAATTTGTCCAGTCCGTTTTTAAAAATGTGTTTGTAGATGAAGCAGATACCAAGGTTGCGTTGAGATTATTCCAGCTGTCGAAAATCCTATTTGGTAGGAAATTCTGTCTCGACCTAGCAGAAAAGTTTTCCTTCTTGAGCTTGAGCTGATGACCTCTGAGACGTTCGTCGCGAATAACGTTATACATCATGTCGAGATTTCCAAAATTGAATTTGAATATTTTAAATGTGATAATCAGGTCACACACGGTGGCGGCGAAGTTCGAAGGAGGTTAATTGAGCCATAGAAAGTCTTTCTTCGTAAGAGGGTCTTCTCAGTCCAAAGGGCATACTAGTAGCCCCTTCTCTGGACGTTTTCCAGAAAAAGCCCTATCGGCGAGCCAAGTCGGGGTACCACGTTGGACCAGCGGTACTCGAGAATTGGTCTCACATAAGTAGTGTAGAGTCTACAGAACGACCGAAAAGAGATTCGTGAGAAACACTTCGAATAAGATATAGACTTCGAGTTCGCACGCTTACAGATCGAAGTAATATGATCGGACCAAGTTAAGAGTACTGTTTACGATCACTCCGAGGTCGTTGAAGGAAAAACACCGAAAGGAATGGTTGACCATCAAACAAAGGTACGGTGCGAGTGGGTGTTCTTTCCTATTCTGAGCACGACACACTTTCTGAATTTAATGGAAGTAACCATTGAGAGCACAGGCAGAAACAGAGTTCAAGTCCTCCTGAAGCGTTAACTGGTTTGTGAGAGGATTAGCGTAAATTTTTGCGTCATCGGCGTACAAGGATATTTTGCTTGAAATAAAATAAGGAATATCACTAGTGTAGACCGCAAATAGTATATACTATTTACACTTTATATAGTCTACTTGTTAGGAAAACGTCAATCCAACGATACAAGGAGCCACGAATGCCGAAATGGTCCAGTTTGTGCAAAAGTCTTCGCTTGGGAACTCGGTCGAAAGACTTTGAGAAGTCCAGATAAACAACGTCAATGGACTGCAGGCTGTTTAGAGATGATGTTCAATCATTAACGCAGTGTAGGAGATTGGTTGAAATTGAGCGGCCAGAGATAAATCCATGCTGCTGTGTTGGAATAACTTGTTCTTGTAAAAGAAATTTGGTCATCCCATCTGAGATAATGGCTTCCATAACCTTACTAACCACTGGCAGAAGGCTAATTGGACGGTAGTTGTTAGAATCGAGCTTATTACCTTTTTTAAAGATAGGGGTGACTGATGCCAATTTCCAGTCAGGAGGTATTGAGTTCTAGGTAAATGAGGACTGCATGACCAACGACAAAGGTGTTGCAAGTGAGCTAGCGGAGACCTCCAGCAGACGCGTCGCTAAGCCATCCAAACCGGATGAAGCATCACTGCGAAGTTTCATCAAATGCTGCTTAACTCGATCCACAGTAAATACCACCTGTTGTAAAGATGTGTTGAGACGGTGACATTCAATAAGTGGTAAGTTGTCATCGACAGGTTCCCTAGTAAAAACCCGTGAAAATGCCAAAGAGAGCACCTCAGCAGACTCCTCGTCGGTAGAGCATAGAGTTTGGTCGGGTTTTCGAAGCAAAGGTATATACACTTTTGAAGATAATGAAGATCGTATACATTTATAAACTTTTTTTAATACTGTCACCAGCAACAATTCTCTCCTCAAAGTTCTGCCTTATATTCTCAAGAGACAGTAGTAAGTTATTGGAAAAACTGCGATGAAGCTGAAAGTCGGTTTGAAGCCCTGTGTATCTGTATTTTCGCCAAAGACGTCGTTTATGTTTAATTTGTTTGTAACATTGTATGACTTATCCCAGGGTTTAAGGGTTGTTTTTAATAACTTTCATGAAAAATGTGTTTTTAGAGACTTTAGTAAGAATAAGATTGCGCAATTCGCTCCACATCGATGAGGGATCATTCAGATTCGTTAAAAACTGTGTCCCAATGGATTAGAGATAATTCAGCATCAACTTTAGAATAGTCGGTTACAGCATATGTCACCACGTTTTTTTTTGCTGGGAGTAGTTGACTAAATTGAATATGGGTTGTTATAACCGCGTGATCCGATTTACCGATCGGGAGCCGAGCTCCAGAGATGAAATCAGCTGATCGCCGTTAGTGAGTAAAAGATCTAAAGTAGAAGGTTGGTTGTTAATTCTAAATCTTGTAGGTTCTGTGATGAGCTGGCGTGAAGATTCGAATTTACTACAAGATTTTCAAACAAACTGTGAGAGTTTACAGCGTCAGGATTGTAGGATAATACGCGAAATAAGAATAGTGTTTAAATGAAAAAGTTTTAGAAACACCATATCATATTTTAACGAGAGTCAATTGAATTATATTCTTTTTTTAGCTCATGCAAGTTATTTTTTGAAATACTTCTGATCCTCAGTGACATATTTCACTATGTGAATTGACACTGTATTAAGTTTCGAATTCTTTACGAGTTCGGATTTAACAAAACTTTTTATCAATATTGGTCAGTTTGTTTTCACCTTTAGGCACCGAGGAAAAAAGGTTATTGACACAAGTACATGTAGTATTCGAAGAAATTGAAAACTTTTTTCATTTTTGAGACTATTTTTCTTTTTTGGAACACTATTTTATATAGATATTATAAACAAATGTTTTAATCCGCGTCAGTCTTCGTTACCCCAAACTTTAATATGCTATTGTATTAATTTTGGGCACTGTTTCTTTTCTTCAAACAAATATGTTTCTCGAAAGTGGTGTTTCACTAAATCGGCAAGATCCTGTTTCTTATGTCCCTTTATTACTAGCAGTTGTCTTGACTTGTAAACAACGGCTACGTGTGTTTTGTGATATTTTCATTTTATAGAGGCCACTTTTTATTTTAATTCAATAAAGAGCTCAAGACTACAGTAGAAAGTGTTCTGAATATCAATCCTATGCTAAGTGACCAAACTTTTGAGCAAATCATCTTAAAATTAGATAACTCGAAAACAACGTTAAAACAATATCATAGTTTTCGATCTGCAGGAGCAGCCCATCTGAAGCTTTCTGGCGTGGAATCTAGAATTGAGGACAATTTTTAGAGTTGTGGAGGTTATAACTTACTTATCCTAAACATTATTTCCACACTAAATGCTTGAAAATAACTCGACTCGGCAAGCCAATAAAACTACCAATAAACCTAGACCTATCAAGGTAGTTCTACCGAGTAGTTCCGATGTTCAATCCATTTTCAAACATTCTAACAGCTCTTAAAAATAGTCCACTATTCTCACATTTCTCAGATAAAATACCCTGACAACAGCTGTTCTACCAAAATGTCTAGTCTGATATTGAAAAGCGGCAAGGCTGACGGAGAGAATGTCCATTTGAAGTTCATTACATAGAGGCACCATTAGAAAACTGAGTTCGATCAAATTACAGTCGCTTTGGGATCAACTGCTTTTTACCAAAATGTTAGCAGACTTAATTCCAAGACAAATGAATTATTCTATTCGGTTATCCTGCCAGTGACTTCGATATTTTTTTTTGAGTGAGACGTGGTTAAGAAGTGGAGTATTCAATTCTGAACTTTTTCGGATGATTAATCTATCTAAAGATGTGACATGGATCATTCGACAAAGGTGCTCTACAGAGGTGGAGTTCTCGTCAAAATCCATAATAAAGCATTGAATTGGAGCGCATAGATTTATCAGCGCTTTATGACTTGTCTCGCATCTATAGATCTAACTGGCTGTAAAATTGAAGCTGGATTACTGATATTAATTTATTGCAATTGTTGTACCTTCTCAAGTTGATTTGGTAACGATTTATTTTTTAACTTTATCTCAACTATTCAATAATGAAGGATGAGAAATGTATAGCCTCAGGAGTCTTGGCAGATATTCTCAACCTTAATCAATTCAACAACTTGGTTTATATCAATGGTAGAATATAAGATATGGTTTTCTCGAATGTAACGTGTCACATCTCTCGATAACTTTCCCTTGTCAGTGCTGATCCGCAGCACCCTTTCAATCCTTTCTGTTCTTTGTAGGTCAGAGCATGTTGCTTCCATGGACTTGGCCTCTTCAAACTGTAGAGAGTTAAATTTTTGTAAGGCTAACTTTCTGCTTATGTACCAAATAATATTAGATACCACTTGGGATTGTGTCTTTGAGTCGACGCGAAATATCGATGTCACGGGCGAAATATTAAATTATATATTTTTGCAAACTTTGCCTAATTAGATTGACTATAACTGACAACATAGTTGTTCCTTTCTTCAACATATTGAAGAAAGAAAAATCTCTTAGTTTCTTCAGTATGGCGGTGACTTTTATTCCTTTCTAGGGTGAGGGATCTTGGTGCGGTCTTCGACCAGATATTCTTCTTCATTCCGCATATCTTTTAGCTCATTCCATTTGCCTCGAGAATATATGGACTCAATATTCGAAGTTGCAAGTACTTCAATAATTCTTCAACTTTTATAAGTCCTTTTCATTTTCTAATCCGTAGCAAGTTGGAATATGGCAGCATGATTTTGCATCCTATTTATTATTGCCATCAATACCATACTGAGGCTGTTCAGAGAAGTCGAGTATTTTCAACTCCTAGGGTTGCCAACCCTCCGGAATTGCCCGGGAGACTCCGGTAATAATGCTTAACCTCTCGACCTCCCAGGTTGCAATAATTTCTCCGGTTTTTCTAAAATTATACGCAACCGTCGCTCAAACAAACTTCGATCTTCAATGATTATGATTTTGTGGCCAAAACCCGACAAATATCAGATACTGCTTCAAAGCGCAAAGTAATTATAAATTTAAAATTGATTGACTTTTTCTCACCCCCCTCCCTCTAGTCGACATCACAAAATCCTCCCGGGTTGGTCCTCTTAGGAGTGGGCAACCCTATCTACGCCCCTCCTCTTGTCTGCTTTGAGACTTCGTCGAAGGAAAGCTTCCCGTACTATGGAGTTATTTCATCTATAGACTCCAAGGACCAAATTTTTAATGCAATCTCCCATTTCGTTCGTGGAGAATACTTTTAAGTCATTCCCGGACCGCGGTAAATGTGGTGTTTATTTTGACTCACATATACAATGCACCCTATTACGTGGTCTGTGGCAGACGGTGCCCTTTTGCATAGCGGTAGCGAACGTGTTAAATGTCTTCATTATTGCTCAGCTGCACATAAGCTTATTAAACTCTTTAGTTATAAAAATCTGTTTGCACCTAAACATCTGTTGTTGTTTCATGAAACCCAGATTAATTTTGAATACTGATCTAAAGATTGGAATTTTTCACCACTGAAAGACTCATTGCATCTGCTTGACTCAATTTGAAAATCTGTTTGGCCCTATACAGCTGTTGTTGTTTTATGAAACCCAGATTCATCTTGAATACTGATCTAAAGATTCTGCACCACTGAAAGACAGACTTATTGTATCTGCTTGACTCAATTTGAAAAAACACGGAGAAGCTAATAGTTGACCCGTCATTGACCTTCCAGCTTCATACACTCGAACATCGAAAGAAGGTTGTCAATTTGTGTATCTTTTACAGATATTATCACGGACGGTTTTCTGCAGCGTTTGCCTCCATTATTACACCAGTAGCACTATTCTATCATCACACAAGGTGTGCAGGTAATAAACACCAATTTGCCGTGCACATCATAAGAGCCAGAACATTGGTCTACGAGAATACGTTTCTTAACCGAACGGCAAATCTACGAGACGTTCCGCCCTCAGAGGTATTTTCAGTTTGCATCTCTAGAAACTTGAGAGGCATTATAAGCTTTCACCTTTGGTTTCACATGGTCTTAAGACTCACCTTTGTCTCATTCCTTCAAAATGGAAATATATCTTTCTTCGAAGTATTAAATAATTGACCCAAAGGAGTCATCAGATAATAACGAAAATGAGACACCTAAAGATTTTATTGATGGGAGTGGACTGCTATAATAGCTCTCATCCTCCCGCGGAGTTTATATCAGAAAAACTCGCTTCAAAACAGTATTTGAATGTATCTAATTATGCTCGCCTTGTTGAGCTGCTCGATGGCTGACTATTTCGACCTTAACGAATAACAAATATAATTACAATCTCAATATAATATTTCTATTTGCATCATGATTTCTAGTTTTCCAACACTTCACTTCACTACATATCAAAAATAACGATTAACGAATGATAGAACACAAATGATATATTATGATTCTTCAGAATATATCTACAACAAAATGCGATTGGAGGCTATTTAACTAGCTTTTTTGCTATTCCTCATATACCCGCATTCATGATAATCGGCAACACTGTTGGAGGCGAATGATGCAAACAATATGTGTGCACTTCATACAGTAGAGGCGAATTGATTCATGTGTATACGGAGGCGCTTTGGTTGAATAGATGAGTCGAAGATTTGTCTTTTTGTACAAGATTTTTTTGCTACCCCTCTCAGTGAACCTCGGTTCTATTAAGTATTTTAAACTATTTTGCAGTGCTGATACACTTATTGCTCGCTTTGTTCACCCGGAGGCTAGGAAGTCCAGCTTTGATGCGGAGGCCAGTTAGATAGCCGCGCATGTATATATATATATATATATATATATATATATATATATATATATATATATATATATATATATATATATATATATATATATACCTGAAAGCATCAATATTACAAAGTTCAATTTCTAATATTAATTTCATATATATATATATATATATATATATATATATATATATATATATATATATATATATATATATATATATATATCAGGGGCGGCTAGTCAAAGGAGGCTAAGGAGGCTAAGCCTCCTCAATAATATTCCGTGTATCACTAATATAAATATATTATATTGAATAGTCAGCATTCAGCATATTCATATTAATCAAAATCATATTATTTTATGCACCTACGTTCCTTTCAACCTACATTATAAAATATAATTTATTAATTAAGATAGAAGGTATTTACATTTACTGCATTTCATTCATTTCAAGTTTTGTGGCAACGCTGCGGAAGGCTTAGAAAGGTACCTATATTCTCAACGTTCATTATGCCTGCCACAGAAAAGCAAACAACGGTGCAAATACTCCGAATGAATACTTACTTCATTGCAATAGAAATGCAAAACACATGTAAATGGCAACACCGATAAAGTCCAGTCTTATACAATGTCGACCAATCACAACTATAGAATTTCGCGGGACATCGAGTAAATTCGTTGATTGAATCGTAGTGTCATCGTAATTCGTAGTGTCTATGGCCGCCGAAAACAGCTCGCGTATTGTTTTGATATGAGTTTGATTACTGAAGTTAATTTCAAAAATTTCAATGGTGACTTAGTGGAATATTTGTTATCCCATAACTTTAGTGCACTTAGTTATGATAAAAACATTGAGACCTACCCCTGAATTGAAGAATTTAGTGCAGCGTAACAGAAAACAAAACCGCGTTTTTAATACAAAGAATTATGAGAGACATCCTTGCCTAACCGGATCACAGGTAAAAAATAAATTATTTTGTTGGCAGTGTTTACTTTTTACTAGTGAAAATGTCTCTGTTTGGGGCCGCTTAGGATTTGAGGATTTAATTCTATACCTAGTTGAAAGAGAGGAATTTTTCACCGAGAAAGTAACTCTAAATATAGCACGCGGATTAGTATCTTACTTACAAGATAAGGAATTTATATATTTTTTAAACAACTTCACATTAATTTTTGAACAAACAGAAATAGTTTTTCAAATATTACAGCACAAGTTTTCAGATGTAATTTACTACGAAATCGGCGCAAGTTTCTTTTGGAAAAAAATTCAGAATTTCGTGCAGAAGTTTATTTAAAAAAACTATTTTCTGTATTTCAAACTACTGATGATACGACTCAATTTAGCCCAAAACGAAAGAAATTTTGGATACTATTAGGGGTCAAATAGAAATAAGGTTCTCTGATTTGAAAGAACTGCATTTCTTCGACTTACTCAATAAAAATTTGTTTACCGGATTTTCGGCTAATTTTCCAGATAACCTTTAAGAAAATTCATGTCAAAAATACACTTTTTTTGATAAGGTGGCCCTAAAGAGTGAACTGTGTGTTGTTTTTAATGACAATGAAATTTTGGGGCAAAATGAAAATCATGTGATGACTATTAAATAACTTTTTGATAATGATTTGAATCAAGATTTACCCCAAGTTTATAAACTCTTATGTCTAATTGTTTCTATCCCGGTGACATCGGCTTCCGTAGAACGCTCGTTTTCCACTCTTAAAAGAATTAAAACTTATTTACGAAATTTAATGAGCCAGGATCGTTTGAAAAATATTAGTTTGTTGTCTATTGAAGAGGAATTGGTAAAACTTTTGGCGAAAGACAAAAAATTTTATGAGGATATTATAGATCATTTTGCTAACGTTAAAGATCACAGAATCCCGCTAATCTTCAAAAATATATAACTTTTTATTTGCTGTCCCACACACATTTTGTACATTTTATTTTTCACAGGTTTTGTTTGTGGTACTAAGTACTTTATTACTTAGTATTATACCAAATAATTCGTTGTTCCATGTAAAAATCTTAAAAGAATTTATTTTTTGTTTGATTTTATGTAAAAATTATTTTTTATTCAAGGCTTCTGCCTTGGCATTGGCATCTATGCAGGAATTATAAAAAATAGATGTCTATGCCAAAGAATTTATTTAAATTTTTTTTTTAGGTCTAAATGTATATTTTATTATTTTATTTTGTTGTTATTTAATTTTTATTTTGTTTTACTTTTATGACAAGAATTTTATTTTAATCTATTTTTGGGAGGGTCCTATTTTATTTTTGGCAAGAAAAAACTCTCACCTCCCCGTTGGTTCTTGCTGGGCTGCTGGGCAACAATTGATTAATTCCTCGAATAAGTAACAAATTCGTTAAGTAGGTAGGTAGGTACCTATTTTGTGATAGAAAAAAAATATGATGAATAGATGAATTGATTAATTGTCTGAGAAGAGTTTTTGTGAATATTGTAAATAGGAGTTGTAGGTCTCAAGGTAGACTCTCGAAAGTGAAAAAAATTTTTTCCAAACAAAATTGCTTAGGGTGCTTGTTTTACTTTGATCTTCTTTAAATTATAAGGCGGTTGACCTTGAAATCCTAAAAATTTTTGCCCATGGTGTATTTTTTAACACCACTTGTAGCCTCATCAAAATAAAACCTCACGAGCCGCCACTGATATATATATATATATATATATATATATATATATATATATATATATATATATATATATATATATATATATATATATATATATATATATATATATAAAACTGTTACAAAAAGTAACAAATACATGGTTGTATTCTAAATATCATATGAAGACAAAAAAACTGAAAATATGCCAGGTGTCCCATTTAAAAATCGAAAGTTTATGTCACTTCCGGTAAAACCGGAAGTTGCATGAAGTTGAGTTACTTGTGAAAAAATGCAATTTTATGCGTTAAACAGATCTTCTAAATTTCATTTCATTATCTCCGAATAAAAAAAAGTTATAGGGGCGAGCCACCTACCGTGGACACCCGGAATATATATATATATATATATATATATATATATATATATATATATATATATATATATATATATATATATATATATATATATATATTTATATATATATATATATATATATATATATATATATATATATATATATTATATATATATATATATATATATATATATATAATATATATTATATATATATGTATATATATATATATAATATATATATATATATATATTATATATATATATATATATATATCCGTCTGTTTAACTAAATATGCTGCCCGTATTGAAAGGATCACCTTCCTAAACACATATCAATTCTTATTACGAATACAGCTGACCATGAGAGTGTTACGCTTATAATTTCATTTTATCATTTTTAGGCCCAGCTTCCATTCGCCTAGTATATGGAGTGTAACGAGCAATAAAATACTTCGTTCCAATAAGATTGAATTAATTATTTCATATTTTCGTCCTCAGTGAAAGAAAATTTGGAAATATTTTTATAAAATTTTATTTTATTTTTCCCGATAGTTTATTCTTTCAATTATTGTTAATTTCAGAAATTTCTATTTGTTTGCTAACCACATTGAAATATACACATTTTTCGAGAGAAACACAAACGTCGAAGTTTTTTTTTTGATCACAATATACAAACTGAAATAAGTTTTTGTATTTCAATCTCTGAACTAAAAATTTAGTTCCTATTAAATATCAATTGACTTAAAAATTTTATCTTTATTCTTGCTAGAATCTATCATTCTTTCAGAAGATATAATTTATAACCCAAACACACTTGAGTCAATCTTTTCAGTAATTTCTTGGATATTTCATTTTTCACAGACGTATCAATGTATCTGTTTATTTTATTGTAGCACTTGTCCACTTCGGTGTTGAAACTTTCTCGTAAACCGAGTTCTTCATAAATATGCCTCACGTTATTCACGGAATTTTTATCCCATTTTCCACAACAATTTTCCAAAATTTGCTTCTGATATGGTGATGCTTTTTCGAATGCTTTCACTAAAAGCCACGAACATTTTCTTTCTTGAATATCACTCCCACAATTGCCTTCATAGCAATCCATGTAGTCGTTCTAGAAAAATATGTAATAGTCAGTAAGTTTGTGGTGCTTTAAATATCAAATGCTCAATACCATCATTCAATATAATCACATAGGTAATATAATAAAATTATTTACCAGGCACATATGTTTATATATATATATACAGGGTAGCCAGAAAGTCTGGCAACCAGCTATTTTCTCTGAAACTATCAAAGTTATAATTATCAAATTCTGGGGTTATTAACGCGATTGCATTTTGCGTTTTCTAGAGGATCCGTCAAAGGTTAGTGACGTCACCATTCAGTGTACCGCCGCCATCTTGAATTTTTTTAAATGGCAACGTAGGTCGAGTGATATATCGTAGAAAAGCTTATTTCTTCCTCTT
Source organism: Cynegetis impunctata (assembly GCA_030704885.1). Lineage (NCBI taxonomy): Eukaryota > Metazoa > Arthropoda > Insecta > Coleoptera > Coccinellidae > Cynegetis > Cynegetis impunctata. Next base: position 68,588 of record JARQZK010005211.1, read on the forward strand.
TTCAAAAATACTAAATAAGTACAACATAAACTAAAAGATACATGAAAAAAGTGACGAAAACTTAAAATATCCAATATATCAACACATATCATATTACAAAAGAATTAACTAAAATAATACCACATAATCAACAGTTTCTTTATAACAAGTGCTCAAAGTGTTGGCCACCTGTTGCTAGGCAATAATACAATCTGTCTTGGAAGCTTTGAATGGAATTGTTGATAATTTCTGGAGAAATTCCTTGGCATTTCAAGACGTATGCGATCTTTTCAAATCGTTTATGTTTGTTGGTCTGTTAACATACACGCGGTCCTTCAGGTATCCCATTAAGAAGAAATCAAGTGAGACTCAAGTCGGGAGATCTTGCTGGCCACCAATTATACCTCTTGCGACCAATCCATCTCTGAGGGAAAGTTATATCCAAACATTGCCTAACGCTTTTATGAAAGTTGCGCAGGTGCCACCATCCTATTGGAAATATACAGTCATATTCGGAAAATAGAGCAGTAATTTCAGGTATAATTTGATTCAGTAGAAGATCAAGATATTTTTTACCAGTAAGAGCGCCCCAATCGTCGGTAAAAAAAATGGACCAATGATATGGTTTATTCACCCAAACCAGCCCATCACATTAACTTTTTGTGGTATTTGTGTATGGGCCTCATCCACCATTGGGGATTATAATCTGACCAATACCGGCAAATTATGTCAATTAATAGTGCCGTTTAGACAAAATGTAGCTTCATCACTGGAATACAAGTGAAATTTAAGAAATAATTTTGATCACCAATTTTCTGTTAGAGACCGTTCGCACAAAACTTTAATCTTCGATCAAAAATCATCCTCAGCTAATTCTTGGTGGTTTTTAATTTTTGTATGGATGGAACTTATTTTTGATGCAAAAATTGTTGTGTACCGACTTCCTGCTAGATATCATGATTTTCTTGCCAATTCATACGTAAGATGTATTGATGATTTTTTTGAACATCTTAACTAGGACGTCAAAGTCCTTATCTTCGTTAGTTGCAGTTTTTGGTCCGCCAGACCTTGGGCGATCTGTAACGCTACCGTTTTCATTAAATTTATTTAATATTCTGGAAAACTGTTGATTTACTTATGGGGGCATGTTGAGGATTCTAAATCATTGAACAAATGACTTACTTCTCTTCATATGTACGTTTTTTATCGCCATATCCAATTAACATTAGTATCTGTGATCCTTTCCTTTTTCTGATAAAGTACACCATTCTTAATTTAATTCTCACAAATACAAACTCAAAACACTGCATTTATCAAATACCCAAGATTAAATCAATTTAATATTTGAAAATATGAATTTAAACACTGCTGTTATCAAATAAAATGACTCTGGCATTTGACAGGTGATTTTTGACACATTATTTCATTGCTTACTACTGTTTTTTATTAACCGTATACCAGTGACGTACCTACCAGCAATCTTCCAAAATATAGAGAAATTAACTCACATATCTGCAATTTTATAGGATATTTTCTCTATTATTTGAATCTTGTTCTATTTTTTTGAAAGAGGAAAAATAAGCTTTTCTACGATATAATCACTCGACCTACGTTTGCCATTTAAAAAATCTAAGATGGCGGCTGGTACACTGAATGGTGACGTCACCTGACTTTGACAGGTCCTCTCAAAAACGCAAAATATATTCCCATTAATAACCCTAAAATTTGAAAATTATAACTCTGATCGTTTTTAAAGAAAATCGCTTGTGCCCGGACTTTCTCGCTACCCTGTATATATATATATATATATATATATATATATAATATATATAATATATATATATATATATATATATATATTTAATATATAAATATATATATATATATAATACATATATATAATATATATATAAATATATCTAAATATATATATATATTATAATATATATATATTATATATAATATTTATATACAGGGTTTGAATTCTAAACGTGGTTGAATATTTTAACGGAAGAATTTTGAAGCCCAAAATATGAAGATCTAACCCATTTGCTCATATAAAATATTTCTCCTTACGAGTTACTAGGGTGTTTTTTTCGATATTTAAAAATGAATTTTTGTTTCATTACTTCAATGCTGCTTGATATTTCTTTATGATATTTGGCAGTAAAGTTAAAGTAGTTTGGGACACATCAAATAATAGTAAAGAAGACTTTCTCAGCTTATCACCAGTGGCGTACGGCAAGGGGCACGGGAAGAGTTCTCGTTCCTAAAATTCTACGCCACTGCAGAATTGTCATTTTAGAATAATTTCGATTCTCCTAATTTTCTCTGTAAATAAAGGTAATTCTTTTTTCGTAAACAGCTAGAGCCACTAATTTTTCGAGATATTGATTAACGTTGAACAGCCATATGTTCACGTTAAAGTTCTCGAAAAATATGGCTCTAGCGTACGAAAACAAAAATACCTTAATTCACAGATGAAAAATATAGAAGAATCGAAAAATATACTAAAATGAACAAATTCTGCCAGTGGCGTAAGAATTTAGGAACGAGAAACTCTTACCCCGTGCCCTGCCGTACGCCACTGGTGATAGCGAGAAAGTCTTCTTTACATTATTGATGTGTCCCAACTACTTCAACTTACTGCCCAAATATCATAAAGAAATATCAAAGCAGATTGAAGTAATCGAAACAAAATTCATTTTTAATAATCGAAAATATAACACCCTGTAAACTCAGTAAGGAGAAATATTTTATATGAGCAAATTGGGTTAGATCTTCCATATTTTTGGGCTCAAAAATTCTCCCGCTAAAATATTTACCGTATTAATGAATCACCCTGTATATATATATATACATATATATATATATATTTATAAATAAATAATTATATATATATATATATATATATATATATATATATATATATATATATATATATATATATATATATATATATATATATATATATATATATATATATATATATACTTGAATGATGGTTATCTATTACATGATGAACAAAACCAAATTTGAATTTACTACGTTTATTATCACAAAATATTTTGAAAAATTTTAACACTGCGATTGCAATTTCGGTCACTAGACCATCATCGGGCAGATTGAGTTAAGAACTGAATACAGAATTAAGTATAGATTTGCGCTTACGGGTGGGAAAGAATTATTGCAGGTACCTAGATAGACAAGAGGAACATATTTCAAGAAGGGCTAATCGAGTGAATTTCCCAAATTAGTACAATACAATGTTCTTAGAAAGGTCGTTATTGTTTGAATACACTAAATATAGGAGAAGATATCAATTCAATCTGGTCGTTCAGCAAGATATCTTTTGCATTATGATTGAGTTTAAAAATTTCTAATGATTCTAAGTAAGTAAGTTTGGTTCCTTTTTAATATGTGCATGATTTGAAAATTATCTATTTGTGGAAATGGGTGATGGTTTTCACGGCAATGATTTGAAAACGTTGAATCCGTTTTATTTTTCAAAAAAGATTGTTGGTGTTCTTTAAATCTTGTCTTGAACGATCGACCAGTCTGACCTATATATCTTCCTTTACATACAGGACATATCAACTTTTAAACTCCTGAACTTTCAAATTTTGAAGTGATATTTTTGGCATTGAATAAAAATCCTGAGAGTTTTGTCTTAGGTTTGAAAGCAATTTTAATATTACATTTAGGTAGCAACTTTTTCTGTTAGAAGACCAAAATATGTTAAAGTTGTGAATTTTTCCGATTTTTCTACTTTTAATTGAGAATATATGCTGTTGTACGCTAGTTGACTACGTTTCTTGTTTATCATTTTATCTATCAAACTTGTATGAAAACCATTATTTGAAGCAATTATTTTTATAGTCGAAATTTCTTTTGCTAAATTTGTTACGGATAATGGAATTGAAAACGCTCTGTGGATCATTGAATTAAAAGCTGAATGTTTATGGGAAAGAGGATGATTTGAATCCGACGGAATACATAATATATCCGTGAAAGTTGGTTTTCTATATATATATCGAAACTCAAAGTATTATTATTTGAAAGATAGTTAAATCCAAGAAGTTTATCTGTCGATCCAATTCTTTTTCAATTTTGAACTTTATATTTGGGTGAATGCTATTAATATAATTCAATAACTGAACTAATTGTCTCGCGGTGCCCTTAAAACAAGTAATTACATCATCAACGTATCTATGCCTAAAACTCATATGTGATGCTTTTGTAGAATTGAATATTATGTTCTCTATATGTGACATGAAAATGTCTGCAATAAGCGGACATAAGGGGGAACCCATAGCCAGCCCACTAGATTGTTCAAAAATTTTGTTATCAAACTGGAAGTAATTTTGACTAAGACATATATCTAATAAGAAAATGATATCATTTATTTTAATAATATCCATAGTGGATTGTTGCAAAATATCTAAGATAAGCGCTAAACACTCATCTGCTGGTATATTGGAGAACATATTATCAACATCGAAGCTAACAAGAAGAGAGTTAGCAGGAGTTTTTCAGTTTCCGTACTAAATCAAAGGGTTCTTTACTGTATATTTTGGAGTGAAATTAGTTAATTTTCTGAATGTGAAATTTTGAATTCGGCTAACGCTGGTTCATCAGTATTTTTCAAAGCTAAAATAGATTACACAGCTAATAATTCTTTCGCGTTTTTATTAATACAAATTGGAATGAATTTATGTCCTTTTTCTAACAGACTGACTTCCGAATTAGAAAATTCAATACCGCTGTAGTACTGAGAATTCAGTGACAGAATCATAAACTACAGCGATATTGAATTTTCTAATTCGGAAGTCAGTCTGTTAGAAAAAGGACATAAATTCATTCCAATTTGTGTTGATAAAATCGCGAAAGAATTATTAGCTGTTGAATCTATTTTAGCTTTGAAAAATACTGATGAACCAGCGTTAGCCGAATTCAAAATTTCAAAAATTCTTAGAAGCCATCAGGTTCCAAAACCAAATAAATATTTAGATGACATAAAATCCTTGAAACATAAAATTGAAATTAATAATTTAACTATCACTAAAGCAGATAAATCCGATGCGATAGTAGTTCTGTCAAGAAATGATTATGTTTCCAAAATGAATAATTTTCTTCAAACGGAACAAATTAAACAAATATCAGTCGATCCTACAAATAAATTTCAAAAAACTGTTAGACAAGCCCTTCAGGAAATTTCCCCAAATACATTATCAAAACCTAATTTTTCAATAATACATATGAACCCTGGAACTCCAAAACTTTACGGATTAATAAAAAACCACAAAGAAAATAGCCCAATACGACCTGTAGTTTCTCACATAAATAGCCCAACGTATAAATTAGCCGAAGATCTGAATTTCACATTCAGAAAATTAACTAATTTCACTCCAAAATATACAGTAAAGAACTCTGTTGATTTAGTACGGAAACTGAAGAACTTTGTAACTCCTGCTAACTCTCTTCTTGTTAGCTTCGATGTTGATAATATGTTCTCCAATATACCAGCAGATGAGTGTTTACCGCTTGTCTTAGATATTTTGCAACAATCCACTATGGATATTATTAAAATAAATGATATCATTTTCTTATTAGATATATGTCTTAGTCAAAATTACTTCCAGTTTGATAACAAAATTTTTGAACAATCTAGTGGGCTGGCTATGGGTTCCCCCTTAAGTCCGCTTATTGCAGACATTTTCATGACACATATAGAGAACATAATACGCAATCCTGCAAAAGCATCACATATAAGTTTTTGGCATAGATACGTTGATGATGTAATTACTTGTTTTAAGGGCACCGCGAGACAATTAGGTCAGTTTTTGAATTATATTAATAGCATTCACCCAAATATGAAGTTCAAAATTGAAAAAGAATTGGATCGACAGATAAACTTCTTGGATTTAACTATCTTTCATAATAATAATACTTCGAGTTTCGATATATATATATATAGAAAACCAACTTTCACGGATATATGTTTTCCGTCGGATTCAAATCATCCTCTTTCCCATAAACATTCAGCTTTTAATTCAATGATCCACAGAGCGTTTTCAATTCCATTATCCGTAACAAATTTAGCAAAAGAAATTTCAACTATATAAATAATTGCTTCAAATAATGGTTTTCATACAAGTTTGATAGATAAAATGATAAACAAGAAACGTAGTCAACTAGCGTACAACAGCATATATCCTCAATTAAAAGTAGAAAAATCGGAAAAATTCACATCTTTAACATATTTTGGTTCTCTAACAGAAAAAGTTGCTACCTAAATGTAATATTAAAATTGCTTTCAAACCTAAGACAAAACTCTCAGCATTTTTATTCAATGCCAAAGATATCACTTCAAAATTTGAAAGTTCAGGAGTTTATAAGTTGATATGTCCTGTATGTAAAGGAGTATATATAGGTCAGACTGGTCGATCGTTCAAGACAAGATTTAAAGAACACCAACAATCTTTTTTGAAAAATAAAACGGATTCAACGTTTTCAAATCATTGCCGTGAAAACCATCACCCATTTCCACAAATAGATAATTTTCAAATCATGCACAAATTACCAAAAGGAACCAAACTTACTTACTTAGAATCATTAGAAATTTTTAAACTCAATCATAATGCAAAAGATATCTTGCTGAACGACCAGATTGACTTGATATCTTCTCCTATATTTAGTGTATTCAAACAATAATGACCTTTCTAAGAACATTGTATTGTACTAATTTGGGAAATTCACTCGATTAGCCCTTCTTGAAATATGTTCCTCTTGTCTATCTAGGTACCTGCAATAATTCTTTCCCACCCGTAAGCGCAAATCTATACTTAATTCTGTATTCAGTTCTTAACTCAATCTGCCCGATGATGGTCTAGTGACCGAAATTGCAATCGCAGTGTTAAAATTTTTCAAAATATTTTGTGATAATAAACGTAGTAAATTCAAATTTAGTTTTGTTCATCATGTTAAATTATCTCGTAGTAACGACGGATTCCATCAACTATTTATCTATTACAATTATGATAAAAAATAATCTTCATTTTACGCCAAGATTTGGAAATTATCAACAATGCTCAGTCACTGATAGAATGTAAGTTTATATGCAAGATGATAGCATTAATAAGTTTCAATACTCTCTTATATATCATATTGAAGATACAAAGATTTATCAATTTCCTTCTAGGTTAGTCTAATATTTAGTCCAACAATAAAATAACCTACTCAATTATTTTACTCATATACAATATTCATACAAACAAATCACCGAGTGTGAATAGTATGAATGGTGAAGCAAAATTCAAAATAAAACAAAGGCTAACAAAAGGATTCCAAGTGAGTAAAGGTCTTAAACAAGGGTGCTGTATTTCGCCAGCGCGCTTCAAGATCAATTTATAACAAGTCCTTAAAATATGGAAAAGAATATGCCAAAACATGGGAATTCCATTAAATAAAACCATTTTATACATATTTTGTTTTGCTGAAGATCAAATTGTAGTGGCCAAGGAATATGACGACTTGAAATATATGAGTCGCAAACTGATAGAAGAATACAAAAAGTGGGGTTTCGAGGTCAATATTAAAAAGACAGAGTTCTTACTTATATGTGTATTGGGGGAATAAAACAAGATCTAGTATTAAATACGGGACAGCGAATTATGTCTTATGACGAGTATAAATACCTAGGGCTAAAAATAACAGCGGACGGAGCACTAGACAGAGCTATAAAAGACCGAAATGTATAAGGAAATAAGCGATAACTTTAATAAATGGAATACTCTGGGAGCAGAGTGCTCCGAAACAGAACAAAAAGCTCACATTTAACACCATCGTGAAGGGTATTGTTACTTACAGTTCAGAAGTCTGGCCAATCAAAGACAGAACAGAGAAAATGCTGTCCGCATACAGGAGAATACTCTCCTGTAGTCAATCTTGATAATGAGATGAGTTCATAACTCGAAACATATCGACTATATACAGTATCTAAATATTTTTTATATAGTGAAACATAAGCCAAGTGTTTTTTATTTTAAATTCTTTATTCTTTATGATGTTTCACCAAGTGATGTGCGAGAATTCGATCTCAGTTATTAAAAATATTTATTGGTAATCAATTTAGTCTGGCAAATGACAGTTGAAAATATTTGCCTTCAAATAAGTATTGTAATCTTTAGTAATTCGTAAAGTTGAACTTTCGATATAATTTCATGAGAATGTTGTTATCAAAAAGTGATTAGGTGAATCAGACAGGAATTCTTTATTAGCAAGTACAATTTATTCTCAACAAAATTAAGATAGAATGCATCCAGGTGAAAGATCTTTCTGGATGTATCAATTATTCTAAACATGAGTGCATCAAAGCCAGCTACTAATGAAGATAATTTATTGCAAGATACATTTATATCAAATATTTGTTCGGATATCTAGTAATGTACATAATTGGAGCAAATTATCTTTCGTATATTCTTATCAGCCGTCAAATGGAGCTGTTTTAAGAAAAACTAGAGAACTCAACCCTAGGGTATACTTGATGACATTTGTAGATCTTTTGCTGGCGCTTCTTATGGATCCATAATATATAGGGTGTTCCATTTGAAATAATGAAGATTCTGCAAATTTTCATTGACAATATATGGCAAGCGTTTTTTCATATCCTGTATATCGTAGGTCGATTGCAGATATATCGTTTGAGAGAGTTAACAATTTAGAATATTTGACAAAAAATTAATTTCAATTTTACTTGCCACAACTTTATAATTTTAAGAAAAGACATAGTTGGTATCCGCCCAGAAAAAATTTGAACACCCTGTGTGACCCACAATATTTTCATTTTGTCAAGCTCAAACAATAAGGTAATATTATAGAAATATAGTTTCCTATATATATATATATATATATATATATATATATATATATATATATATATATATATATATATATATATATATATATATATACAATTAGGATAAAATATTTGGGTATAGCATCAAGCAAAAAGTGTACTCTTATAACACTATATTTCCGATATTTCGACAATGATTACTGTCATCTTCAGGGAAGCTACAAAAATAAGCACAAAAGAAAATCAAAAAATGCTCCATAGCGGCCAACATTAAAAATACTCACAGATACAGAATTATTGATTTCTATAAAACATTATGGCTCGAGAACAGAACATGTGATGATCATCAACTAACAGTATAAGTTAAAAGGTCACAATAAAATAAAACAAATCATAATTAATTTAGAGGAATAAACATTGTTGAAGACATAAAATTAAAAATTTTTAAGTTTAAAAACTAAAAGAATATAAATATCTACTTCGTCGTTACATATTGATTGAAAAAGAGACGCGACCAGCCACCTTGATCAAGAAAGTAGACATAGACGGCATCAAAAAGAAATGTCTAATATGAAATATGACAGTTACGGTCCACAAATTGGCCAAGGCTAACAAATAAAATAGCCAATTTGTGGATCGTAACTGTCATATATCTGTTTTCTCATTTATAGGGTTGATTTGTTAACTGATTTCCAGTATTAATTTATTATTATATGCTCCGTGGTTTGCCATTTCCTTCCGAGAGGAGGATCCGCATTAATTCGTTGGTTCGGCCAGGATTCGATCCGTCGACCTTGTGTTCAGTAGTCCAACGCTCTGAACACTGAGCTACGGAGCCACATATATCACATCAGTTTGTAATAAAGTAGGAATTGTATCTTTTAGTCGGTTGTAGAAGGATGAAACAGTCTTAATGTTATAATTTGTGATTTATATGTTCTGTACTCTGAATATTTTTATCTTTAAGTGATGGTATGTTTATAGAAGTAAAATGTTAAGGTTCAGCAAGGTTCTTGACCTTTGTTATAATTAAATATGTATATATATATATATATATATATATATATATATATATATATATATATATACATACATTTATATATATATATATATATATATATATATATATATATATATATATATATATATATATTTAATATATATATATATATATATATATATATATATATATATATATATATATATATATATATATACATATATATATATATACATACATATATAATTATATATATATAGAATATATATATATATATATATATATATATATATATATATATATATATATATATATATATATATATATATATATATATATATATATATATATATATATATATATATATATATATATATATATATATATATATTTATATATATATATATATATATATATATATATATATATATATATATACTCCACAATCATACGTAACCCATATCAAATAACCACTCCTAACTTCAATATGAAATTTCCAAAAATATGTCTTGCTAGATATGCGAAATACTACATAGATTTTAATTCACATATTGAGTCTACGAAACTAAACATGCCAACCACATTACAAAAATCACCTTTCGAGGCACATCACAATACGCTTACATGAATAAGGCTGACGCACACTTGAGTGTTACTGTTACACATTTTTGGGCCTATTTTCTGTAGTGTAATGCACGATAAGGAACTTTAACGAATAATTATGAGTATCGACAATTTAAATGGCAATAATCATCATAAAAACTCTAGTTATTTCAAATAGTTGATGGAATCCGTTCTTACTACGTGATCATTTAATATAATGAACAAAAACAAAACTTGAGTTACTACGTTTATTCTCATAAAAATACTTTGAAAAATAAAAAACTGCGATTGCATTTTCAGTCACTAGACCATCATAGTCTAGTGACCCAAATTGCAATATCAGTTTTTGTTTTTTCAAAGTATTTTGTGATAATAAAGTTTTGTTTCTGTTCACTAAGTTGTCTTACCTGTAACTGATAAAATTTTCCTAGTTCTTTGAAAACCTCAAGGCCGGTCTGATGGAAATCCAAATCCGGACGATTTGAAGCGAACATTGCTAGTACTACTGGAAAATAAAAAGTATAATATCCAGTCTTATTGACTGCAATGGCATTAAACCTCCTCATTGTGAATAGTTCAAAACTGACACTGTCACAATCCATCAATTGACCAACAGCTGTTTTCAAATTTGCTTCCACAAAAACGTTCAGAAGCTCCTTATATTGAACATGACTAGAGAAATGCTTGTAAAGAAGTTTGAAAATACTTAGTTGGATGAGCGTTGCATCGTTCAAAGCATTCAGTCCAACATTTTCATTTTTGAACCAAGATTTTTTTCCTCTTCTCTCTTCAGAATTGTCCAGAATATCATCCATGATAAGAATATAAGAAGTTAACTGAAATGAAAAAACAATCGAAAAAATTAAATATATATATATATATATATATATATATATATATATATATATATATATATATATATATATACAGGGTCTCTGATATGTATGGAAACGGTCGATTATTTACTAAAGTAATATAGCTAGCGAAAAATGTTAGGATAAAAAAGTTTTAGGATTTTTCAAAATCTATCACATTAAATAAAAATTGAGTATACAGGGTCAGTCAAAAAGTACTGAAGTAATAAAATTGCTATTTCTTCAATAGAACACCCTATATATTCTACCATATTTCAATTCTGCACAAAATTCTGAACAAAATTTACATAGCACATCATTTTCTAAATTCAACCGTTTTCGAGATATCGAATTTGGAAAATAACTTTTTACTACTCTCAAATTTATTAAAGAAAAAGCATGAAATGATGGATATTTATTATGAAAGACACAAGGTGGAGTATGTGGATATGATTACAATTCAATTATAATATTTTTACAGAAAATAAAAAAGCATTGTTTTTCAGGGTTGATAAAAATGCACGAAAAAATTTGTAATAAACAACAAATTCTATTTAATAAGGTGCTCAAAGTTTACCATTTACCCCCTGACAGTAAATGTAGTCCACAAAAATAGGCCGCCAAATATCTAAGAGTTGCAAGAAAAAATAAGGCATGAAATTTCTACCATTCCTCCACATGATTTTAAATTCACTACAAAACATTGTTCAGTGAGTTCATTACTGTCAGGAGGTAAATGGTAAACACTTTGAACACCTTATTAAATAGAATTTGTTGTTTATTGCAACTTGTTTTGTGCATTTTTATCAACCCTGAACAATTTTGCTTTTTTATTTTCTGTAAAAATATAATTAAATTGTAATTATATCCACATACTCACCTCGTATGACTTTCATAATAAATATCCATCATTTCGTGCTTTTTTTTTAATAAATTTGAGAGTGGTAAAACGTTATTTTCAAAATTCGATATCTCGAAAATGGTTGAATTTAGGAAATGATGTGCTATGTAAATTTTGTTCAGAATTCCGAGCAGAATTGAAATATGGTAGAATATATAGGGTGTTTCATTGAAGAAAAAGCAATTTCATTTCTTCAGTACTTTCTGACTGACCCTGTATACTCAATTTTTATTTAGTGTGATAGATTTTGGAAAACCCGAAAACGTTTTTATCTCAAGAGTTTTCGCTAGCTATTTTACTTTAGTAAATATTCGACCGTTGCCATACATATCAGCGACCCTGTATATGATAGAATTATCGGTCTATCCCGCATCTATGAAAGCAACCATTAACACGTATTTCTGACTCTTTAGTTGTCATCAGAACGGCGTAGCCACATATAAGATGCAAATCTTGGAAATAAAAACAACAAGAAAAACGAAATCCCTAGGATCAGAAGTCAATTACACATTTGTGGTTTTTTGTTAAAACTTTTTGGTTTAGCAGATTCATTTAAAATGGCAAATTTTCCATCTAATACTTCTTTCTGATGAGGACCCTTAATTTTGCGTGAAGATTGATTCTTTGAGATGATATATCAAGAAATACTGTCCTCGAACGAGTAGGTTTGAAAATTGGAAATTTTTAAATAATAAAATTTTCCAGAGCCTATAAAATTGAGTGTTGTATTTGAGGTGACGGTAACAAGTAATGTGATGAACCTGCAATTCGAGAAAATACATCAATATTGTTTTTTTGTGTTCTGATTAAACTAATAAAAAAATACTATCATTTGTTTCACAATCTAGATGACTATACTGTTGCATAGATAGCTATATAACAAACTGTACATACTCTGAAGCAGTTATTTCAATGACAGTAATTATTTCAAAGGAATGGGTGGTACCTATAATAAAAACTATTCAATATTTCCGGACGAAAAATGATGTGATAGTACCATCTCAATTAGCAGTCAATGAAGAAAGAAATTAACTTGATTCTAGTCCCACTTTCGATAGTAGAGAACAAAATATAAAACAATTAATCATATGAGAAGATTGCTGAGAGATATATCTATGTCATCTATTTTCATCTAATTCTGGAACAACGTTGTATTCTTCGATGAAAATACGTTCCAATCTTTAGCAGCGGAAGGTTATGAATTCGCTGTTCTAGAAACTCCTGCGTATGACCACATTCGTCAAATGATTTTAGATTACATGATATTTTTGAAGTAGGTGAATATTGACGTACATTGAACTAGTTTTTTGATTGCTATTCGCAAAATAATTGACATCAAAATTAATAAAATCTATTCCACATGTCTATGGCTATTTTAAGGAAGCTAATTTTTTTATGTTCAATCTTTATATTTAGTTAATATAGATTTGAATATCATTCATGGAATACATAAATCAAGTTTTTTGGAAGTATTGAAGTTTCTCTTTCGAGTAGTATTGGAATGAAGTTCAATGTTATCGCAATGTCGACACAAGATATCTATAATAAAGTGCTAGTTAGGCTACTAATCTATAAATCTAAATATGATAATTAGAGCTCACAATATGATTTCCGTTTGACAAAACCCAAATACGCCAACATTTGATGGTGTAATATAGGCTTCACATCATAGTCGTTCGTCGCATTCAAATTTTTCAGCTCTTAATATCGAATATTTTTTTTCAAAATATCGAAGGCTATAGCAAACATTGGACTTAACCCTAGACTCATAATGTATCGTAGATTTTACGACGCTCGTTTTATGTCGTAAAATTTCGATACCTTCCGTGCAAGCCATCGATCTGTGCGTTTCAGTACCTTCCTAGGTAGTCTTCTAGTAAACATAGATGTGCAGGCTTGTTTTAAATTCGGTCGTGTTAACTGTGTTTTGAGCTGAGCGTCGTAAAATTTACGACTCATTAGTATTAACGTATAATTTTTGTAGAAGTGTCGGGAAAAAAGTAAGGTTATTTTGTATTTATGTTTAACTGATTTTATACAAGCAATTTTTCAGAGAAAATGGATTACCATAGGCCTTTGACTGAGCAAAAATCACAGAGAGAAATTGAAAAAATTATGAATGGAGAGGATGATTCAGAAGTACAGCTTTTTGAGGATAACGAGAGCGATTGGGAGGAAGAAGATAATTTGGAAATGGAACGTGATAGCAGTGATACAAGTGATGATAATGAGGTCAATCAAAATTTATCGAGAGCTGAGTCAGAAAAAAGAGGAAGAAAGTGAATCAACTGATGAGAATATTCCTTTATCTAGAATGGTACAACAAAAGCAAAAACAAACTCCGAAATATATAATAAAACCAAAGTCTAGACGTCTAAAAGAAAAAGATGGTCACAAATGGTCTGCCGAAATGCCCGTTAGGTCAAGGAGAACTGCCAGTCGAAATATTATTCATTTTATGGCCGGAAGTAGAGGAAAAGCTGGAACATATTCCACTAATGCTGAATATTTCCTGCACTTCTTTACTGATGACATTCTGGATACAATTATCCGTCATACGAATGAAGAATTTTGCAAGGAAATCTGAAAATTATGCTGACCAATTATCGACTGTGTCTGCCTTGTCTAAAGAGGAGCTATAGCCATGTTTGCAATGTTGATATTGTCTGCTGTAAAAAAGGACAATCATTTGAATGCAAAACAAATGTTTGACTCGAGAATCTCTGGTGCATTTTATAAAGCTTGTATGTCCTGTGACCGTTTTATCTTTTTGGTAAACTGCCTTCGATTTGACAACAAGTCAACGAGACGGGTAAGGGCCAAAAATGATTCTTTCGCACCCATTCGTGAAATATGGAAATCATTTATTGATATCTGTAACGCATCGTATACTTCTTTAACATACCTTACAATTGATGAACAGCTTTTGGGTTTTCGTGGAAGATGTCCATTTCGAATGTATATTCCAAATAAACCATCCAAATATGGAATCAAAATTGTAATGCTGTGTGATTCTTCGTCTAAATATATGATAGATGCCAGCCTTATTTGGGAAAATCGACACAGACCGGTGGGTTGCCACTGGCAAGTTTTTATGTAAAGGAGTTGACTAAATCAGTTCATGGTAGTAACAGAAACATTACCATGGATAACTGGTTTACGTCTGTTGGATTAGCAGACGAACTATTAGGCGATTAGTACAAATTGACTATTATTGGCACATTGCGTAAAAATAAAAGAGAAATCCCTCCCGAGTTGTTGCAATTAAAAGGTAGGGAGCCTCAAACATCAATGTTTTGTTTTGATAAAAACAAAACTTTAGTCTCTTACGTGCCCAAGAAAAACAAATTAGTATTATTACTATCAACTCTACATGAGGGAGCTGAGGTTTCGGAAGACAAAGGTAAACCAGCAATCATTTTGAATTACAACGAAACAAAATCGGGAGTAGACACGTCTGACCAATTATGCTCCAATATGAGTTGTAGTAGAAAAACTAGGAGGTGGCCGTTGTGTGTTTTTTATGGAATGGTTAATGCTGCCAGTATCAATTCATATGTCCTATACTGCAGCAATAAAATAAAAAATCGCGAAAAACCAATGCGACGTTATCAATTAATGATAACCTTGAGTAATGAGCTTGCCAGGCCATGGATGGAGCAAAGACTAGGTACCAAGAATTTGCGCCGTAATCTCCGTCAAACGATTTGCGATATTCTCAAAATTAACCCTCAACCCGAGAATGCTGCTCCTCCAGAGAGGAAACGCACAATTTGTTTTTACTGTCCCAGTAGACTGAGGCGTATGACCGCTATGTACTGACCCCAATGCAAACACCCAATTTGTGGAGAACATCGTGGGACATACTGTACAACATGTTCACAAGATATGTAATTTTTCACAAACATATAAATGAAATGTGTGGCTAAAACTCCAAAGAATTTATGTTAATTTTTATAATTTTTTGAATAAATATTTACTTCTGATAATCATTTTTTTGAAAAAAGTCGTAAATTTTACGACACATTAGTATTAACGTGTGTAAAAATCATATTAGTATTCTAGGGTTAAATTGGTCTTCAAATGAAGTGGCTACAGAATTAAATTCAGTAAAAGTAGCATATTTCACTTTATGGAACGCTGGCAAAAACAATAAAGATTGCGAAGATCTTTCACACAAAGTGATGAGAAAATCACTAATGAAAATAAGGACAATGCTCCTGAAAAATCAATTTTTAATTAACTTTGAGGATTTTTGGAGCAGCATGCTATTCTTCGATGAAAACACATTTCAATTTTCTTGCAGAAAAAGGCTATGAATTCATCGTCCAAGAAGCTCAAGATTCTGAGATAATTATACCTTGCTTGGGTACTAATAATAGTGGTCGCTTGCCTACGGTCCTAGTGTATAGTAGCAAATTCATGGGCGATTAACATCCGAGCTTATGATGTTACCACCAGTAAGAGAAGATCTCCCTACCAATTTTACATTTCAACATGTGATACATGCATTTGGTATACTAATAAGTATTTTCAATGATTGATTTTTACTACAGGATAATACTTCAGTTTATACTGCTCGAATAGTTAAAGAATAGGTCAACATTTCTACGCCATGCGATATTCAATTTTGTCCATGCCAAGGAGATTGGAAGGTGTAGTGGTTCTATAATAAAATATTGATAAGACTATTCTTGATGCAACTGAGGAATTATGAGTAAGCATTGTCATAATTATTGGAGATCTTCCATGATCGTTGCCTGCAAGTTCTCCGTAATATATGTAGTTCTTGCCAGCTTTTCTTGGCTTAAAATATGTTTATTTTAGTGACATTTAATTCATCAGCTAATTCACTTAAATACCAAATATTTTGCTGTAGACTTCAATTTAGTCTTGTAATGAATGGTTTTTGTATTTTTATGTGATTATTTAATTAAATTTTACCTTAGCCTTCAATTTTTACTACACGATAATTTCAGTTTTCATCTACGACTCCGCTTCAGTCGAACTCTCAATTCAACCTTTGTGTAAAAAGCAAAAACTGATAGGATATCTGAAACATACAGATAGAAGTGAAGGGATTATTCAGACCAATTCATTTTATTTCCGTTCTCAGTTTTGTTACGTTGGCGTTTATTTGAGTTGATAATTGTGTTAAATTATGTCAAATTGGTCTAGAAGTAATATCTGAAAATCATGTTGACCTTTATTTGACGTGACAATTACATCACACGAGCTAATGGTAAGAATTCAATAAATCTACCAATATAAATTGGGGTACCTCAGTGCTCGGTTTTAGGTCCAATTCTCTTTCTTCTTTTCATCAACGATATTGTGGACTTGAAAATAAGTGGTAGAATTACTTTGTTTGCTGATAACACCAGTGTAACTTGGAGTAACTCTGATATAGAAGCCTTACAGTCAATCATAAATAATGATTTGATGGCTATTGAGGCCTGGTCTGATTCAAATGGACTTTGTTTCAACATAGATGAAACTGTAGTAATGTCTTACAGAGAAACCCTACAACCTGTTACCCTAAACAATAAAACAATTCAAACAGTGAGCTCAGTGAAGTTTTTAGGTCTTTATATTGATGAGTCGCTCAAATGGTCTACTCATACAGACAAATTAACAAAAAAATTATCTTCTGCATGTTTCGTCATAAAACGGTTTCAAGAGAGCTTTCAATTTCTGCAGCGTTATCCACATACTTTTCTTTATTCGAATCTCACCTTCGTTATGGTTTGCCATATTGGTGCAGCCTCTTCCACTTTGAGTCTGTTTTCAGATTGCAAAAAAAGAGCAGTTCGTTATATGTTTGATCTGAGCAGAAGGACACATTGCGAATTCTACTTTAAAAAATTCAAAATTCTGACTCTTCCTGCACTATTCATATTCGAATCCGTCTGTTTGGTTCGCAAACACATGCATAACTTTTCAGAAAGACCAAATCATAGATATCCCACAAGAAATTCAGATACCGATATTCATTTAATAACGCCCACATCCGTCTTAACAAAAAACTCCTTTACCTACAATGCCGGAAAGTTATACAATCATCTACCATTGGAGCTAAAATCTTTGAGTAGGTACGTACAAAAATTTCCGAAGTTCGACTAAGACTTTTTTTTTGGAGAGGCCATTTTACTCAGTAGCATAATTTTATTCTGAGTATCACAATGTACCATAGACCCTTGAGATCCACATTTATTAGCAACATATATTAATGTTTTTTTTTGTAATATACAGAATTTTATATCTGTATAATAAGTTAATTGACAAATATGTTGATTCTTAACATATGTTTATACATAATTGACTGATAAATGTTTTTCTATTTTGTTCCTCTATTTCAATAGATTCTTGTTTTGTTCATCTATTGAAAGTGTGTTGTTTTTGATTACTTATCATTGTTAAATTTTATTTTAATTTTTTATATGTGCTTTGTCGACAAAATTTTGTAATTTTATAGGACAATAAAGGTATTTTTTTCTCTCAAAATATATCAAGATAAACTAGAACTGACAAGTGAAAATCTCGTTTTTGTTATGTACTTGAGGTGACAATTGTATATCAAAATTACAAGAACTGGCCACTCAATGCTTAACTTGGAAAGAAATTTTAAAAAACGGATCAACTGACATTTCTATTTTGAAAGGGCGACGGAAAAACAATGGAAGGATCGTGTGAGAAGTAATATACAGAAATGAATTACAGTAACAAATTTAAAAAAACAGAAGAGCGTTCACATTTTTATTAGGCCGAGTGTGCATAATAATATATTGCACAGTAAATTATGTATCATTAGGCGCCGAGAATCTGAAAGTGACTACCAGCGTGGATGTTCGACGTACACTTACCAATTCTATACACCAGGCCAATAAGTATATTTCGCGTGATTGATTCTCATCTAGCAGGTTTCCTCCTGTTATAAATTTGTAACTAGCAATGAACATTGATGCTCTTGTTTGTCTTCCATTGGGTACGTTATAGTTGACAACTTTCAAAATTCGTTCATTAACAGCATGTATATCAGTAATAATTCCACTGGTTATCTCTTGCAGCACTTCCGGATAAAATGCCCGAAATTGCTTCAGATCTTGATCATGTAATATTTTCATATTTACAGGTTTCTTTGTTGGTACTTCATTTATAGTTGTGAAATTTGAAATGACCATGTGATTAAGAGTGCTAGAAATAATGAGTATGAGTTTTTACACTGCCTTTGAACTTTTATTAAATTATGTAATAATATTTGTCCATATATATATATATATATATATATATATATATATATATATATATATATATATATATATATATATATATATATATATATATATATATATACGTGCTCTTAAAAATCAAGGTGTCATCAAATTTGTGTCACTTCCAGCATAGTCGGAAATGATTACAACTTCATATTTTCAAATGACACACTATACATTTTTTTAAATTTTTGAAATATATATGAATTTACCTTTCCAATGACGTATCATAAGTCATATTTCAATTTTAGACAAAGCAAAAAAAAATTATTCAAAGATTTCACGATTTTCACATTTAAAAAAAAAAGATTTCTATAACGTTTGTTAAAAATTAGCACCATTAGTCGAAGGAGTAATCCTCGAGATGTTACATTACACAGTACTTCAGCATTGATTAGTCTAAGATTCTTTAACTCCTATATAGGTATCATTTAAAGGAGTACAATATAACCATTCTTTCAAGTAGTAAAAGAAATCTATTGGGGTAAGGTTTGAAGAACGTGCTGGTTACCTTACCATTTGTACTTATCCATCGTCCTTGATATGTATGGTGAAGATGTTCAGGTACCACATGAGCATTATAAGCTGGAGCACCATCCTTCTGGAAAATCAGATTCGCCAGTGAAATTGAGGGTATTTGTTGATATAAAACTGGTAATTCAATTACCATAAATGGTAAGTAAACTCCTGAATTTAGATTCTCCTCAAGCAATTTTGGCCCAATAATGTATTCGTCCATTATGGCGCAAGATACTTTTAAAACTCATATTTTTTGAAAACAAATCTGTCTCATCCAGTAAAGATTTTCAGCTGCCCAGTAGTGACAGTTATGCCAGAATATCCTCTACCCTCAAACAATCTCCAGTGGCACTATTTAAAATTCGTCACATATCTGGTTTCCCGGGATTGTATCCGCGTACGGTCTTCGTCTTCGTTGAAGTCTGATCGACGTTTCGGCAAAATCACATTTGCCATCTTCAGGTAGCTCTTCTCGGTTGGAGTGAATACACTCAACTGTGTTCAGTGTGTTTGTATATATATATATAATTATATATATATATATATATATATATATATATATATATATATATATATATATATATATATATATATATATATATATATATATATATATATATATATATATATATATATATATATATGTTAAATACTAGGGTTTGATGTTAAATACAGGGGTTGATATACACAAATAAGAATAACTATTTAGACCAATTCCGTTTATTGCTCCATACGTTAACAACTTGTTCATACGTTCAAGCATACTTGACGACTCCCCCTTCTTGACTGTTCTCTCGTGCGCAGTAGTTCGATAATCGTTACTGCTGCATTGGTAAGGCGCATTTCTGCTTCTACCACTCGTCCGTCCTGACGTAACTAGTGATGGGGAGCGTAAAGGGGGTGTATAGGGATACCGTTAACACGGCTATCCTGTGATAAGTTCGTCCTCGCACTGTGTCCATCTGTAAGCACAAAGTACGAAACAGAATTTTCGTTATACCAAAATCAACCAATTTTGTTTTTTTTTTTTTTGACAAAGTCGTATTTCCACTTTTACATACTTCACGTCATATTTGAGTTTTTATAGAGTTTGTCTATATAATATAACATTTTCAAATCATAGCCACAAATTATGTAATATAATGATACCTACTACCTTTAAAACATACTGATATCTTCTGCTTACTTCAACTTATATCAGAGTTTTACTATATTATAACATTTTCTGTTCATTGCTGTAATGTAATGGTACCTACTACCTTCAAAACATACTGTTAGTGTTTTACTATATAATATAACATTTTCTATTCATTGCTGTAATGTAATGGTACCTACTACCTTTAAAACATACTTTTTCTACCCTTTTTAAACCTAGTGGTACTGCCACTATTTCATGTCTTGTGTGATCGCCACAAACATATAAGGCAACGTGAGATCGTCAAGTTCCTCTTTTTATTCAAACGGAGTGGGATCGCCACCTCCTACTTATTTATAAATTATTTAATGGTTATTTGTAAATTATTTAATGTTTCATTTCATGTCTTGTGTGATCGCCACAAACATATAAGGCAACGTGAGATCGTCAAGTTCCTCTTTTCATTCAAGTGGAGTGGGATCGCCACCTCCTACTTATTTATAAATTATTTAATGGTTATTTGTAAATTATTGAATGTTTCATTTCATGTCTTGTGTGATCGCCACAAACATATAAGTCAACGTTAGATCGTCAAGTTTTTTTTTTTATTCAAGTGGAGTGGGATCGCCACCTCCTACTTATTTATAAATTATTTAATGGTTATTTGTAAATTATTTAATGTTTCATTTCATGTCTTGTGTGATCGCCACAAACATATAAGGTAACGTGAGATCGTCAAGTTCCTCTTTTTATTCAAGTGGAGTGGGATCGCCACCTCCTACTTATTTATAAATTATTTAATGGTTATTTGTAAATTATTTAATGTTTCATTTCATGTCTTGTGTGATCGCCACAAACATATAAGGCAACGTGAGATCGTCAAGTTCCTCTTTTTATTCAAGTGGAGTGGGATCGCCACCTCCTACTTATTTATAAATTATTTAATGGTTATTTGTAAATTATTTAATGTTTCATTTCATGTCTTGTGTGATCGCCACAAACATATAAGGCAACGTGAGATCGTCAAGTTCCTCTTTTTATTCAAGTGGAGTGGGATCGCCACCTCCTACTTATTTATAAATTATTTAATGGTTATTTGTGAATAATTTAATGTTTCATTTCATGTCTTGTGTGATCGCCACAAACATATAAGGCAACGTGAGATCGTCAAGTTCCTCTTTTTATTCAAGCGGAGTGGGATCGCCACCTCCTACTTTCTTTATAAATATTTAATGATACTTCATTTTGTTTTTAACCTAGTGGATTCACCACTAATCCATTTTTCAAAATCTTTCACCATGCATGATATAGAAAAGAAAAGACAACAAAAATAAATGTAATACATCTGTATTACATTGCATTCAATAAACCTCAGGTTGCATTGCAATCAACACATAACTAATAAATTATTCAAAACGGCAACAATAATAAAGGTAATTCATCTGTATTACATTGCATTCAATAAACTTTAGGCAGCATTGCAATCATTCACGTAACCAATAAATTATTCAAAACGAATCATCGATCAAATCAATTCAATTCAACAAAAATCATAAAAGTATTAACATACAAACATCACTAATCTTACTCTTTGTTTATGTTGTGGCAGGCCACGATCGTAATTACTCATGAGCGGCTACCGTCATCTGTCGACCTTGTTTATGTAGCACATCTTTCGTTACTAGAGCACGAACAGTGTAAGGCCCTTGATATTTGTGCCTTAATTTCCCTCCGTCGTTGGCTCGAGGTAGTGTTTATAGTCAAATTGCTGAGCTGGATGGTTTCCACTGTTTCTTATTTTATTTCGGGCATCTGCGACATCCTTATTTGGGTCAATAATATTATTAGTTGGCAGTGTGTCACCCAAAAACAGCTATGTAGTCGTTAGTCTAGGAATTATTCCAAACTGAAGCACTTTTGGTGAGTATTCTGTCATCGAAGTTGAAGATTATAAGCATAACACTCTCAATATGATTTATTTTAACAGGAGCGCTATTCAAGTTCTTTATAGTAAACACTTTTTCGATGACAAGCTTGTTGTTATGTAGTTCAAGCCCATCGCATTTTTCTCAATTCTAAGCCAAAGTCGTCTAATCACTTCCCATCACATAATAAGATCGATATCGCTTGGCATAACAATATCGGGAATAACCATAAAGTATATTTCTAGGGTCAGGGTCGGCAGTACAGCTATTAAATCACAACAACCAATAGTGTAAACAACTTGTGTTCCGAGATCCGGAAATGCATGTTCTTTTTATTGGGTTTAATCTCACTGTTTAGTTTATGTCATGCTAAGAATTTCATTCCAAGCTATTATGAAATCTGCTGATGCTGAGTAATTTCTGGTTACGGAACTCGGTTAGTGACTCACAATTTCGACTTTTTTGCGTTTCTTTCTCGGGAAAAGCAACAATTATGTCATTACAAAAAGCTTTTGTCAGGATCGAAGCTGGTTAGCTTAAATGATGTGAGCGCTAGTGTCGACATCAACGGCTGCGCAGTAATTCCAGCTTTTCCAGATGTGCTAGGCGTTGGCGTATAACACGTCGACGTCGCCATCTTGGACTTATTCTAATAATTGTTGTTCAGGCTCGCTACCAAGTTAACTAAGGTTTCTTGCCATTGTAATTTAGTTCGTTTTGGACTTACTGGACCGACAATCTTCCTCATCAGCCACAACACTTTGCTCAGACACTTCACTGTCATGACGAATATGAATTTCATCTTTCGTTTTAACTATATAATATTAATGTTTATTCATGATCATTTATGGCCACAGGGTACACACGGGAACATCCCACTTCTGATGTTAAATACTAGGGTTTGATGTTAAATACAGGGGTTGATTTACACAAATAAGAATAACTATTTAGACCAATTCCGTTTATTGCTCCATACGTTAACAACTTGTTCATACGTTCAAGCATACTCGACGACTCCCCCTTCTTGACTGTTCTCTCGTGCGCAGTAGTTCGTTACTGCTGCATTGGTAAGGCGCACTTCTACCACTCGTCCGTCCTGACGTAACTAATGATGGGGAGCGTAAAGGGATACCGTTAACATATATATATATATATATATATATACATATATATATATATATATATATATATATATATATATATATATATATATATATATATATATATATATATATATATATATATATATATATATATATATATATATATATATATATATATATATATATATATATATATATATATATATATATATATATTTATATATATAATATTATTAGCTGTGCTGTATTTTTTCTTACCTGTCTTTTGTTAGTTATAACAGGCCATTTCAGTCACGCCACGAAATTCGTGACATTTTGAAAAGTTTCGATAACACATAAATTTTTTTTGGTTCTACTCTTTTACATAAATACAATGAAATTACCACAGAATATTTTTTTCACAGAGAACATCAACTTGCAATAGTAACCATCATTTTTAACGAAAGAATTATTGGATATATTGACAAAACACTTCAATGAATGTCTCACACAGACATGAAACATAAAAATATGTCCATACATCACTTATACGAATGATACAAAAAATAGAATTCACAAACTTCGCAACACAGCAGAATAACCAAACGAAAAAAACGATTAAAAACTCTATCGCATCGAGCTTCATTAGAAAAGCAGGTTTTCACACAGTATCCAGTTTGAAAAAACTACTTATTCAATCAAAATTGTTTGACCAAACTCGAACCAGCTTTCAATCTATTTAGATTACAAATTTTGAACCCCATAGCTTCAAAATTGCGCTCTTTATCGAGTAAACAAAATTTATTTCCTCTCCCTCCATGACCGATTCGTACCAAAACAAATTCCATCAAAAATGATTTATGAAGCTTTCTACCTACCAACTTTCGAATCGATTGCTCCAGAATTGTGGCGTCTATCGCTTGAACAAGATTTATTTCCTTCCTTTGGGGAGTCAACCCCCAATCAATCAGTACTAAAACCAATCTAATCCTAAAAATCATTCGAAGCTACCTTCTTACAAGGTTTCAAATCTATTGCTCCAAAACAGTGCCATTTACCGTGTAAAAAAGATTTATTTCCTTTTCCGGGGGGTCAACCCCCCCAACAAACTCATACCAAAAGTAATTCCATTCAAGATATCACCCGAAACTACCTATTTACAAACTTTCAATGCTATTGCTTCAAAATTGCGCCGTTTATCGGGTAAATAAGATTTATTTCCTCCTATGGGAGGTTAACCCCCAAACCAGTGCGTACCAAAAGCAATCCCTTTCAAGATATCATACGAAGCTACCTACTTACAAACATTCAACACTATTGCTACAAAATTGAGGTCTTTCTCGCGTAAAAAAGATTTATTTCCTTCCCCGGGGGGTCAACCAATTCGTACCAAAAGCAATTCCATCGGAGATATCATACAAAACTACCTACTTACAAGCTTTCAACCTTATTGCTAAAAAATTGCGCCCTTTATCGAGTAAACAAGTGTAAAATACATAAGCTCTCACATACATACATACAAACAATCTATTTGAGAAATCACAAAATGTTAAGAATGAATCAGGATCTGCATAAAAGTATATACGCTGGAGTTCAGATTGCAGAATTACTCTACAGGGTGTTACAAACTTCAGGGAAACATATTATTTAGATATTTTCCTTTATTTTTCTACATGTACACTTTTTTTTCAAAATTGGATAACATCACTCAAACTCGAAACATCTATCTACATTTTGAAAAAAAAAACATTTGAATCGTACTATGGAGAAAAAAGTTATAAATTAAAGTTCATCAAAATTTTGGCTGTCCCGAATTTTAAGTCGGTGAGTGTATATATATATACATATATATATATATATATATATATATATATATATATATATATATATATATATATATATTTATATATATACATATAGTTTCAATATATTTATTAATCTCCTTGTTGAATTTGTTATCAAAAGGTAATGACTGACACTTCACAAACTCTTCAAAAATGTGCAAAATATTTCTTAGAATTACCTGATATTTCTTCTAGATAATATCCTACGTTTCAAAAAGTTCATTTTATGAGAATCTATTAATTTGATTACCAGTTCACGTTCACAAGCACTGTTCAATACGCGGACGTAAAGTATTTACCTTCAAACCCAAGTAAACTAATTAATAGGCAAATTACTTTATAAGATATGTAAAAAAGCAACTATCAAGGCTTTCGGAGAAATAAGTACTGTAGTTGAGAAACTATTGCTGTATATCTGTATCATGTATTGCATAAAATATGTA
>JARQZK010005211.1:102500-137500 GCA_030704885.1 Cynegetis impunctata
TGGCTGAAAAATGTAGGTAGTTCGGAAAGTGAGTATCAATGAAATATTTCCAAATTGGTGTCTGTAATATAAAGATTGCCAATCGAACGTTTTTTCGTTTGGGCAATGATTATGTGCACAAACACGTACTAGGAAGAATTTCGCATTTTCGTACATTGATCATGGGTTGCGTGAACCGAAATGTGGATGAATTATTGAAGAAGACATTCTTCGTCGAATAATGTTGATTATCTTCCAAATCCTAGGCATTCTATACCTTATCCTATGATATTTTTTTGATTAGAGCTGAAGTTTTAAAAAAATGTTGAAATTTTACTGGTAATAGTTCAATATTTCCAGAACACTCTGTAATTCAGATGGAAATACTACGTGAATATATAACATGACTCTTGGCATTCAAAAAAATGCAATAAAAAATACAGGTCCGTATTTGAAAATTGAAAGTTGAGGGTGGCCCTATTTATACGACACCCTGTATATAATTTTTATTCAGATATTTAGATAGCCTACAAAAAGTGGCAATGCCAAAGTGACAATTGTTTTGAAAACAATTCATTAAATAAAAAGATATAGGCAAAAAAAGGATTTCGAAATTTTCGATTTTTCCTATATAACTCCAGAACTAAAGGAGCTAGATTAAATTTTTTTTATCCATATAACTGACCTCTGAAATATGCTACTTTGCCCCCATTTAACCATCGCTCTATCTCTTACCGTTATCGAAATCCCCATGCATATACTCGAATTTGAATAGCCCTGTATATACATATATATATATATATATATATATATATATATATATATATATATATATATATATATATATATAAATATATATATATATATACGAAAAAATTAATTGGATTATTGTGTAAATTAATTTTATCAAGGAAATATTTAATTGAACTAGAGTTTCGATAATAGCACTCAGTTCAACAAGATTTTTTTTAAAAATAAAATCCTAGATTTATTTGTGTGTTAATATATGCAAATTATTCGTTATATGATGCAAAAATATTACACTATGTTCTCCTTGACAGTAAATGTTTACGAAAATCTTACTTGTTGCCTTTTCACATTCCTTCTAACAGGAACTGTGAATTAATTAGTTTCTACCGTTGTAAAGTTGAATACCCAGAAAAAATGCAAAACTGTTGAGTTAGATATTTGATCAACATTAAGCGGGAAGTGCATGTTACACCATATTATGTAAAACAGGATAATTATGCGTAAATTGTTTTTTTTATTTTGGGATTTACTCAAGCCTGGCAGTTTAATATATTGCGAGAAACCTTAATAAATAAATAATAAATAAATAATTCTTTATTTCTTTAAGACAGCCATAAAACTGTATAGAAAAAGTCAATACAGAAAAACAAGAGGGAAAAAAATACATAAAAATACAAAAAAAATACACAACCATATACATACTTGACAATTAAAACAAATAATCGTTCACTTCATAATAACAATTTTCTGCCAAGAAATGCTTCAACTTTCTTTTGAACATATTAGTGGATCCACAATTCTTCAAATCCCATGGGAGAGCATTAAACATTCTAGGTGCCATATAATTTGGTGATTTATAAGTTAATTGATATTTAGCAACTGGTACAAAATAGTCTTCTTTTTGACGGGTGTTCAAACCATGCTTTTCTTTATTTTTTTCAAATGTAGCTTCATTGCCTGTGAAAACATGTACACATAATATATATATAACAAGGGAAGCCAGAGTTAATATTTTGAGATTTTTGAATGTAGGTCTGCATGATCTACGATTTGAAAGGCCAATCATGGAGCGTAGAACTCTTTTCTGAGCAATAAAAACATCTCCTGCTGAAACAGATAAGCCCCAGAAGACAATTCCATACCGAAGCCTACTTTCTACTTGGGCGTAGTAGAGCTGCAACAACTGATCAACAGTCAGGACATGTCGCAGATTTCGCAACTGAAAAGAAAATGAATTCAACTTAGAAACTAGGTATTGACAGTGTTCCTTCCAGTTCAAATGTTTGTCTATCCGAAGACCCAAAAATATGGCATTATCCAAGTGAGTTGAAACCACAGGAGATTGTTCACTAGTTCTTAACGCTATGTCCTCACACGTTTTTTGCACATGATGAAATCTAAGCGCTTTCGTTTTGTCAACGTTAAGGTATAAATGATTAGCTGAAAACCAACCATTAAAAACCTTGCACTCTGTTAAGTATCCCCACCATACATGAACCCTTAATATGGGGGCGTTCGTCTAGGGCAGCCCGTCAGATTAGTGAAAAAAAAGTCGATCGTTTGAAAAACTCGAGCACGTCAGATTAAGGAGAGGTGAGCTTATTACATGCAGAAGAGTATGCATTTCACTAATCTGACGATTCGCACGTGGCATAAGGAAATAGGAGACTCACAAAGTTGCAAAAATAAAACATCACCTTGACATTCTCGAGCACGGTTAAATTTTGATTTTTATTTTGAAGGAAATGTCACGATTTTTTCTGCATTTTTGAATATCGGCGATGAGTTTTAGTCTCGTATGGTCACTCCCACCATGAAAACCGGCAGATTAACTCACCTTCGTTATCAGAGACATGTGGGGTGTATTTTTAATTTCTGACGCGCTCGAGTATTTCTATATAACGACTTTTTTTACATTTTTGATAATCTGCACACGTTTTCTCACCCAGTGAAATGGCATTCATCATATGACCTTTTTTTCGTTTTAACAGCTAATCTTCACAATCCAAAAGGTCCCCACGACGCTCGAGCAAATCCCCATTTAGCATCTCGGGCTATCCTACTTGAACTTTAAGAAACTTTTTGTGAGGATAGATCAGTGTCATTAGGTAAATGTGCGTAACAATAATATATTGATGTACCATACCATAGAAAAACTGTGATTTTTCTGATGAGGCTGTGCAGATTCATAATGAAAACCCTTATCTTTTCTTAGTTATGATAATGACCCTGTTTTCCAGAGTTCTTTCAAAGAAGAGTTACTGAATAATTAAATCAATTGTTGGAAGTAGTTTCATTTCAGGTAGTAGAGCTGCGGTGACTCTCACCTTTTATATTTATCGTACAACTTTCTACAGTACTGCAATCCCCTATCACCCTCGCTCACCTTGTCCTCGATTGAGGACAACCCACTTTGGAATTTTTCCTATGAAGTACCGCTTGCTCTTACTTCTCTGTCACTTTGTCCACATCTGTGGACATCATATTTTTCCAATTTAATACATGTGCTGTAATCTACAAGCTGATGAAAAAAATATTCATTCATTTGAAATAAACGTTTCTGTAGGGTAGCTGTGACAGCCGTGGAGCGTACTGCTCTTTATTTTTAGCAGAATGTTTTCACTTCAAAAACCTGCTTATTAAAATGAGTGCGATTAGCAAATTTGGACCTAGGACCAAGATATTCTTGCGTTTAATGACTTCTTATGATGCTTGGCACCAAAAACTCATTTTCATATATATATATATATATATATATATATATATATATATATATATATATATATATATTTTTATATATATATATATATATATATATATATATATATATATATATATATATATATATATATATATATATATATATATATATATATATAATATATATATATATATATAATATATATATATATATATATATATATATATATATATATATATATATATATATATATATATTTATATATATATATATATATATATATATATATATATATATATATATATATATATATATATATATATATATATATATATATATATATAAATAAAATCTTCTTTACACGACAGAAGGTGCAATTTTGTAGCAATAGGGTTGAAAGTTTGTATCTAGGTAGTTTTGTATGATATCTTGAAGGAGATTTGTTTTGGTTCGAATTGGTAGGGGTGTTGACCCCTCTGTAAGAAACAAATATTGTTTAAACGATAACGGTCGCAATTTTGGAGCAATAGGGTTAAAAGTTTGTGAGTAGGTATCTTCAAAAGACGTCTTGGATGGGATTAGTTTTGGTTCGAATCAGGCGCAGATCCAGAGCCGTCTTTGGGGGGGGGGACTTCGATATATTCAAAAGCCAAGAGGTAGGTACTGGTATTTTGGGCAATGGTAAATCGAGTAGCTCCCAATTAAAACAATTAGGTGGGGCCAAGGCCATTCGGGGAGGAACGTTCCCCCCAGTTCCCCCTTTCTGGATCGGCGCCTGGTTCGAATTGGTTTTGGGTTGACGCCCTGGGGGAAGGAATAATGGAGCAATAGGATTGAAAGTTTGTGAGTAGGTAGTTTCGTATGATATATTGGATGGTATTGTTTTTATGTAAATTAGTGGGGGGTTTGACCCCCCCAGGGGAGGAAATAGATCTTGTTTATACGATAGAAGGCGCAATTTTGGGACCATAGGGTTGAAACTATGTAGGTAGGTAGTTTCGTACAATATCTTGTTTGGTTTTTATTTCTATATGAATTTTTGAGGGAATTGCCCACCGAAGGAAGAAATAAATCTTTTTCACATGATAAAGAGCGCAATTTTGTAGAAATAGGGTTGAAAGTTTGTAAGTACGTAGTTTCGTATGATATCTTAAATCTGATTGGTTTTGGTGATTGGTTTTGGTACGAATTGGTTGACCCTCCGGGGAGGAAATAAATATTGTTTACACATTAGAGGGCGCAATTTTTTTTTGGATTTGAAACAAAAATCAAAATTGAATGAATAGGTTTTTCAAACTGGATACGTTATGAAAATCAGCTCTTCTAATGCAGCTCGCTGCGAGTTTTTTGTTGGTTATATTCGTAAGACTACGTGTTTGAACACTTTTTGTTTACGTTCACAATAAGTCTAGATTTGTTCAAAAACAGCTGTGTTTGTTGGTTTTGTTTTGGTGCATATTTTAATCAGCGACTTTTGAAAGTGTGGCGTAATAATTTGAGGACATTGTGAGCAAACGGTTAAGTCAACATTTAGGTAAATATAACAGCAATTTTTTTTCAATTCTGCAAAAAAAAATTTATACTCTTCAACATTTTTAGAAATTGGACGTAAAAAGGCCTTTCACAGAATAGGAGCTCGGCTTGTGAGAGAAGTGAGGCTTGATGGGCTTCATTATTGGCATATTCCAGATGAGAAATAAAACGCCACAAGATGCAAATTACCACAGTGTGCCGGAAAATCTGGAAGTCTGGTAAAAGTAACATTCATCTTTGCTTAATTAAACACAGAAACTGTTTTATGAAATACCGTATTCTTCTTTTTGTCTATCAGCTCATAATGTCCTGGATTGAATACATGCTATAGTGCCCAAACAAAGTATTTTGATAATTTGATGAGTTTTACACTTAAAATTTTTAAAAAACCATAATTTGTATCACAGTAAATTTCAGATTTTTCGCTCCAGTAGTTTCAATTCGTAACCCAGAGGGCTAGAGCAATGTTTCATTAGTCTTATTCTGGTGATCGGTTGATAAATTGTTCTGTGTATTTCCACCTACAGATCTATATCGGATTCGCTCCTTAAGATTATTTTTGGAGTGGTTATCAAACAAAATATATACAACTACCGAAAAAAGTAATATGTACAAATAATCTGTACTTCAAGAAACTCATTTCTTTTATTGTTTCGTTTTGAGGAATAGCTATCTTCCTAGATATAAGTTGATTTTCCATTCTCTTTCTGATTTTGTCTACCTTCGCCTAGCTAAAGTATTCTCTTGACGATAAAGCTGAAAAGATTCTGGTAATGTATACTGTCTGAACTATTTTCGCCCAACGAAACCTGAAAAGGTATCACCACTATATACAAAATCCTCTACACACTATCATTCTGGACTTTTAGAGAAACCTTGTGAGCTAAGAGATCCGACGTTCCGTTAGGACTAGTAAACAGTACTGGTAGACACACTGTCAGCCAGATTGGACATCGTTGCTGTTGTAAATTCAACAGTAATGATGGAAGTCGTTTTGTGGTCTTTGAGATTTTATAACTTCAAAACCATCATGCCCTCCCTGTATTGTCGTACCCTGGTCTCGGGTAGCGGTAGAGTTCTCTTTTATTTTCTTTCGTTCGCATCTCAACTCACCCTTGAATGTGCGAACAATCAGTTATTTTTCTTTGAGACTGTGTTTTTATTTATTTGAGTTAGTTGGCAACAATCACTGACAAGTGAATCTATTTTTAATATTTTCATTTGTTTAATAATATAGCGCCAACTACGAATATGATGACTGAGCTTTAAGTAGCGTTTTGGGCATGTTTTCGAAGTCATTTGAGTGACAGTTACGGCTCTCACTCCACCTTCCTCTTGGGAGGGTGGCCTTCAGTAAGTGACTTCGCTTCAATTTTTGTATAGTAGTGGATGTTGTGGATCAGTTATAGATATTTGCTTGTGTTTTTATTTAATATCTTAAATTATTATACCTTGTAACTTTAATTAATAACTTATTTTAGAAATTTGTGGTATGACTTATCTTGACGTTTTGATTTTTCTTTTACAGGTTTTCAAACATGATTTTCTTCACGATAATGCATTATGAAAACTTCTCATAACTTCATCAAATTAATTTTCTCTCATTTTTATTAACTATAAACTAAATCTTTGTATTTTCAAAATTTCTTTCGTAACTTTAAAGTTGAAAAAAAAAATTAATTTTTTTGGAAAATTATTATTTTTTACCTTGGCGAAGGGGGTGTGTAACGTGTAAAATCTCCACGTAACTCCACGTAACTATAGCCACTGTATTTTACGTTGAAATAGGCACCGCGATTCCACGCTAGAAATGATACATCACTTTTGGTCTTCTATGATTAATGAGTTGCGCAATAAGAAGGAGAGTAGCTAGGTAATGTGGGATTAACCATAGCTCGCTCTTTTGATAGCTGGTTGCCGAACGATTGACATCATTAGCTAATAGAGTTGTGTTCAATATAAATTGAAAGTTTGTTAAATTTTAGTAAAATTTATTTAATTATCTGTGTGGCATCTGATAGATGGTAAGTTATGAAAAGAAATATAACTATTTCGTATTAATGCATTATCCTGAAAATCTGAGTTGATTGCTTATTTCATTTTTCCGCCATTTCGTTTTTTTTTCATTTACCTATATTAAATTATCTATATTTAAATATTGAAATAATCATCTCGCATTTCCTAATTTAAAAGATTTCTAATTCATTTGCTTGCTTAATTCTCTCAATTTAACACAAGATTTTTGTAGGTTAGCGATGACAAATTTCGCTTGGTCATACCTTGTGTCCAGTTTAATGTTGGAACATGTGCTGTCTCTCTTAGCATTTTTGCTTGAGACAAATCTAAATGTTAATTTGAATTGGCCATCGATACCCTACAGATATCTTGGAACATATTTAGTTAGCGATTGTATGTTGATTTGCCCTGAATTATTTTAGCCACTTGGTTGGAGCTAAAATTCCACTTGGTTGGAGCTAAAATTCCACTTGGTTGGAGTGTAAAATTTACTTGGTTGGAGTTTAAAATTCACTTGGTTGGAGTTTAAAATTCACTTGGTTGGAGCTAAAATTCCACTTGGTTGGAGCTAAAATTCCACTTGGTTGGAGTGTAAAATTTACCTGGTTTGGAGTTAATAATCCACCTGGTTTGGAGTTAATAATCCACCTGGTTTGGAGTTAATAATCCACCTGGTTTGGATTAATAATCCACCTGGTTTGGAGTTGAAATTCACCTGATTTGGAGTCAACAAAAGAAACCTAGGACTAACATCCACCTTGGCAAACCACAGCAGAACCAGGGCAGAAGTCGAGTACAATACCCATAGAGAAAACGTGGATAGAAAATTATATATAACAAGAAAAGATGAGTCTCACATTATATGTAAAAAGGGATAGTAAATACCTTTCATTTTACTGTGTTATTATTACTGAAAACAAACCAGAACCATTATATGTTAACCAATCTCCCTGCTAGCCAGGGCATAAATAGCTATTAAAAAGGGGGTTGGTTACAATATATATATGTAATATATGTATATATACCTATATATATATATATATATATATATATATATATATATATATATATATATATATATATATTTATTCGAATTGTTGTTGCCTGTGATCTATTTTTAATCTCTTGATAATTATTAGCAATAACAGGCTGGTTGAATCTTAAAAAACTCAATTTTATTAAAAAGTTGACGTTTCACTACGACTTTCGTAGTTTTTCAAAACTTTCGAAAAAATTGAAATTTCTATGACATTTATTGATTTGAAAAAATTTGAATAGACAAAGACTACTTTATCTTGCTAAAATTTTTTTTGAATGTGGTTATTTATTACGTGCTATTCAGTCTAATATCAACATTCGAAATTGTTATCATTAGATGGCAAGGGAAACCACAGAAACCTTTACCTACGTAATGTTCGAAAATAAAAATAATAGGGTACTATTTATCTAACAACAAAGAAATTAGTCGCAGGAAAATATTAAAAAAGTAGAGCAGAATTATCGGTATAGAACGTTTATATGGAAGCAGCCATTGACACGTGTTTCGGACTCTTTGGTCCTCATCAGAACAGCGTAGCAAAGCATTGGATTGAAAATTTGGAGATGAAAATAGTACAACAAATAAAAACCTCTGCTACGGAAGACAATCACACCTTTGTGGACTATTGTTTGAACTCTTTGGTTTGGGAGATTTGGTCAAACTCTGCCACGGAGGCGATTAATGCCATCCATCTCCATTTCGAATGATATCAGAAATATACGAAAAGCAAATCAACGTTCTCATCATTTGAAAAATTCATGGTTTTCACCTCACAGATTCACAGGAATCCAATAATTATTTATGTACTTGTAAATAGATTTGCCATCTAATGATAACAATTTTGAATGTTGATATTAGACTGAATAGCACGTAATAAATAACCACATTCGAAAAAAATTTCAGCAAGATAAAGTAGTCTTTGTCTATTCAAATTTTTTCATAGAAATTTAAATTTTTTCAAAAGTTTTGAAAAACTACGAATGTCGTAGTGAAACGTCAACTTTTTAATAAAATTGAGTTTTTTAAGATTCAACCAGCCTGTTATTGCTAATAATTATCAAGAGATTATATATATATATATATATATATATATATATATATATATATATATATATATATATATATATATATATATATATTATATATATATAATATATATATACATTATATATATATATATATATATATATATATATATATATATATATATATATATATATATATATATATATATATATATATATATATATATATATATATATATATATACTGCCTGTTTTTTTTTTAAAAGCAGCCGAATTTGTTACAACTGAGGCTAACAAAACTGTTGAGAAAATGTAGAGGCCCATATTTAAAAAAATAAAATTGATGATCGAATCTAATGAACGAAACGTAGCATTGAAAATTGGTTCAGATCAGTTTATGAAGAATATGAAACATTATTGAAACTCGTCTGACTTTTTTTAATATCATTCGAAATGAAGGCGGAAGAGCCAAAAAACGAAATTCGACTATTTTAGTTTTTGGCGAATATCTCAAAAACAAACATTGATATTTAAGATCTGAAAAAAGATTACTATTGCTCCCCAAAATAGGAAACTTTTATCTAATTTAACTGACCTTGTAGGTCTCTCCGTTTCCGAGATAGCAATAGCGGGATCAGCTAAAAAAAACGGCCTGTATATATATATATATATATATATATATATATATATATATATATATATATATATATATATATATATATATATATATATATATATATATATGTATATATATATATATATATATATTTATATATACATATATATATATATATATATATATATATATATATATATATATATACAGGCCGTTTTTTTAGCTGATCCCGCTATTGCTATCTCGGAAACGGAGAGACATACAAGGTCGGTTAAATTAGATAAAAGTTTCCTATTTTGGAGAGCAATAGTAATCTTTTTTCAGATCTTAAATATCAATGTTTGTTTTTGAGATATTAGCCAAAAACTAAAATAGTCGAATTTCGTTTTTTGGCTCTTCCGCCTTCATTTCGAATGATATTAAAAAAAGTCAGAGGAGTGTCAATAATGTTTCATATTCTTCATAAACTGATCTGAACCAATTTTCAATGCTACGTTTCGTTCATTAGATTCGATCATCAATTTTATTTTTTCAAATATGGGCCTCTACATTTTCTCAACAGTTTTGTTAGCCTGAGTTGTAACAAATTCAGCTATTAATTACAATACATGTATTTCTCGACGTTTTTCTCCGAAAAACCATCATCAATATTTGGTCGAACAATTGCCGTTAGTGTAGTCTGAAAAAGGGAGAAACCAAAATTTTAGAAATCTAAGATACTCCATACATCTTTTGAAATTTTGAACGTGCCTATGCATTCCAGGGTTTTTGTATGAATATGGACGAACCTAAAGCCAACTTTTATGGAGCATAATTGTTTGTTTATGATGTCTTCTGGTAAATAGAAATCTTGGAGAAAAAATTCTGAGTGTATTGAAATGGATTTATTGTTTCAAAGTGAGCCATGAATCAACAGAATGAAAAAATGTCAAATCTATTTACAAGTACATAAATAATTATTGGATTCCTGTGAATCTGTGAGGTGAAAACCATGAATTTTTCTAATGATGAGAAAGTTGATTTGCTTTTCGTATATTTCTGATATCATTCGGAATGGATGCGGTAGAGCAAAAAACGAAATTCGACTATTTTAGTTTTTGGCGAATATCTCAAAAAACAAACATTGATATTTAAAACTTTTATTCAATTTAACTGACCTTGTAGGTCTCTGCGAAAGACAGGCTGCTTTTAAAAAAAAACAGGCAGTATATATATATATATATATATAAGATATATATATATATATATATATATATATATATATATATATTTATATTGATAAATATATATATAAATTTATATATATATATAAATTTATATATATATTTATATATATAACTATATATTTATATATGTATATATATATAAATATATATATATATATATATATATATATATAATCTCTTGATAATTATTAGCAATAACAGGCTGGTTGAATCTTAAAAAACTCAATTTTATTAAAAAGTTGACGTTTCACTACGACTTTCGTAGTTTTTCAAAACTTTCGAAAAAATTTAAATTTCTATGACATTTATTGATTTGAAAAAATTTGAATAGACAAAGACTACTTTATCTTACTAAAATTTTTTTCGAATGTGGTTATTTATTACGTGCTATTCAGTCTAATATCAACATTCAAAATTGTTATTATTAGATGGCAAATCTATTTACAAGTACATAAATAATTATTGGATTCCTGTGAATCTGTGAGGTGAAAACCATGAATTTTTCAAATGATGAGAACGTTGATTTGCTTTTCGTATATTTCTGATATCATTCGAAATGGAGATGGATGGCATTGATCGCCTCCGTGGCAGAGTTTGACCAAATCTCCCAAACCGGAGAGTTCAAACAATAGTCCACAAAGGTGTGATTGTCTTCCGTAGCAGAGGTTTTTATTTGTTGTATATACATATATTATATATATATATATATATTGTAACCAACCCCCTTTTTAATAGCTATTTATGCCCTGGCTAGCAGGGAGATTGGTTAACATATAATGGTTCTGGTTTGTTTTCAGTAATAATAACACAGTAAAATGAAAGGTATTTACTATCTCTTTTTACATATAATGTGAGACTTATCTTTTCTTGTTATATATAATTTTCTATCGACGTTTTCTCTATGGGTATTGTACTCGACTTCTGCCCTGGTTCTGCTGTGGTTTGCCAAGGTGGATGTTAGTCCTAGGTTTCTTTTGTTGACTCTAAATCAGGTGAATTTCAACTCCAAACCAGGTGGATTATTAACTCCAAACCAGGTGGATTATTAAAGCCAAACCAGGTGGATTATTAACTCCAAACCAGGTGGATTATTAACTCCAAACCAGGTAAATTTTACACTCCAACCAAGTGGAATTTTAGCTCCAACCAAGTGGAATTTTAGCTCCAACCAAGTGAATTTTAAACTCCAACCAAGTGAATTTTGAACTCCAACCAAGTAAATTTTACACTCCAACCAAGTGGAATTTTAGCTCCAACCAAGTGGAATTTTAGCTCCAACCAAGTGACTAAAATAATTCAGGGCAAATCAACATACAATCGCTAACTAAATATGTTCCAAGATATCTGTAGGGTATCGATGGCCAATTCAAATAAACATTTAGATTTGTCTCAAGCAAAAATGCTAAGAAAGACAGCACATGTTCCAACATTAAACTGGACACAAGGTATGACCAAGCGAAATTTGTCATCGCTAACCTACAAAAATCTTGTGTTAAATTGAGAGAATTAAGCAAGCAAATGAATTAGAAATCTTTTAAATTAGGAAATGCGAGATGATTATTTCAATATTTAAAGATAGATAATTTAATATAGGTAAATGAAAAAAAACGAAATGGCGGAAAAATGAAATAAGCAATCAACTCAGATTTTCAAGACAATGCATTAATACGAAATAGTTATATTTCTTTTCATAACTTACCATCTATCAGATGCCACAAATATTAAATAAATTTTACTAAAATTTAACAAACTTTCAATTTATATTGAACACAACTCTATTAGCTAACAATGTCAATCGTTCGGCAACCAGCTATCAAAAGAGCGAGCGATGGTTAATCCCACATTACCTAGCTACTCTCCTTCTTAATGCGCAACTCATTAATCATAGAAGACCAAAAGTGATGTATCGTTTCTAGCGTGGAATCGCGGTGCCTATTTCAACGTAAAATGCAGTGGCTATAGTTACGTGGAGTTACGTGGAGATTTTACACGTTACACACCCCCTTCGCCAAGGTAAAAAATAATAATTTTCCAAAAAAATAATTTTTTTTTTCAACTTTAAAGTTACGAAAGAAATTTTGAAAATAAAAAGATTTAGTTAATAGTTAATAAAAATGAGAGAAAATTAATTTGATGAAGTTATGAGAAGTTTTCATAATGCATTATCGTGAAGAAAATCATGTTTGAAAACCTGTAAAAGAAAAATCAAAACGTCAAGATAAGTCATACCACAAATTTCTAAAATAAGTTATTAATTAAAGTTACAAGGTATAATAATTTAAGATATTAAATAAAAACACAAGCAAATATCTATAACTGATCCACAACATCCACTACTATAGAAAAATTGAAGCGAAGTCACTTACTGAAGGCCACCCTCCCAAGAGGAAGGTGGAGTGAGAGCCGTAACTGTCACTCAAATGACTTCGAAAACATGCCCAAAACGCTACTTAAAGCTCAGTCATCATATTCGTAGTTGGCGCTATATTATTAAACAAATGAAAATATTAAAAATAGATTCACTTGTCAGTGATTGTTGCCAACTAACTCAAATAAATAAAAACACAGTCTCAAAGAAAAATAACTGATTGTTCGCACATTCAAGGGTGAGTTGAGATGCGAACGAAAGAAAATAAAAGAGAACTCTACCGCTACCCGAGACCAGGGTACGACAATAGAGGGAGGGCATGATGGTTTTGAAGTTATAAAGTCTCAAAGACCACAAAACGACTTCCATCATTACTGTTGAATTTACAACAGCAACGATGTCCAATCCAAGTAATTTATGGTTCCAACTACCAAATCACAACAGTGGAACATGCAACATCCATAGAATGGAAATGCACAGGCTTCTGCTGGCACTTAAGAACTACGAGATGTTAAAGTAGCTCTCGCTAACAGCATTGCGTGAACTAGAAACTGTTCTTAGTTCCCCTCGTATACTGTCCAACATCAACAAAACTCCGTGAATCACCACTCACAGGAAGACGCATCCCCAAAATTGGAATTTGTGCTTTTCCCATGAATCAAAAAATTTTTGTTGTATTCACCATTTATATAACCTGTCACAGGTAAAGAGACATATGTATAAAAAACTATAAAAAACGGCCTGTATATATATATATATATATATATATATATATATATATATATATATATATATATATATATATATATATATATATATATATATATATATATATATATATATATATATATATATATATATATATATATATATATATATATATAGGATGGTGAGCTAACTTTTGGGCTTTTGCGAAGTGAGCTTACCACCCTGTAGCTATTTTAAATTAAACGCGGCAAAAGAAATTCTTTCACGACTTTGAAGCGGCAAACGTAGATACCAAAACCAAAACAATTGATTCAATATTGGGCTAAGTATTCTTTTCAATATCATCCTGGAAGCTAAAAGAGACCTTTTATTTATTTAGTTTTTTTTGAATGAAAAAAACCAAAATAAGTTTCATGCGACTATAATGGATTAATTATTCGGACTCTATAATTTTGACTACAAAATCTAAAAATACCATATTTTCAAATGTTAATATTGTACCAAGCATTATTTTTATATAATTATAATCGCATGTTGACAATTTACATTAGATTATAAATTGTTTTATCTCATCTAGGTGTCTTCATATTTTCTGATATTTGATGATATTATTGATAAATCAGAGACAAGGCGAGGATAATTTTGTTGGTTTAAGAAAGGAAACGTTGGTCTGAATGCTTTAAACGATGGAGTTTTAATACAAATGCGTCTTTTCAAGTTACTGAAACAGCATTTTTCGTCTCACAAATTTTATCAAAAGATCGTCGACGTCTTTCTTGAAGTAAATTTGAAAACGTTCGTTGGTCAAACATTGGATTCTGCTACGTCCACAATCAGAAACTTCTGGAGAGAAAGATTTTACCGTATAGCTGATAATAAAACAGGGTATATATACTTTCTGCTTTCGTGCTGTTTAGGCAATATATTTGGGGTAAAGGCCAGATCTACATCCTCAAAAGAATGATTTAGAAATTTTAATGAAATTAAGAATATTTATCAGTACCAGGTAACGAAAAATTTCAAAATAACGTAACATGACATTTTTAAATATAAGTTGTATCAACATTTCTACTCTCCTTGGTTTTTTCTCTTATACAAATATATATATATATATATATATATATATATATATATATATATATATATATATATATATATATATAATGAATAACTATATATTTTCATATTTGTATTACTTGTTTTTATTAGCAATATTAGGTAATTTGAGTTTTGGGACTGATTTTATAATAAAATAACTTTCCTAACTTTTTCAAAAAATATGGAAATTTTTTTTTATATTTTTTGTACTTTATACTGTAATATCATTGAGATTGCTGTTCAACTTTTTTTTTCTCAATATTATTCATAACAATAGATAGTTGCTATCTGGGCTAACTGTTTGTATATTAGGTGATTCACAATTGTCCTCTTGAAAGGAATTTTATTTATTTTCCGTGAAACCATCATTTCATCTCTGATAAAATAGTAACAAATATTATACTGGCCGAAATATTATACAAATTGCCGTGCACACAAAGTATATAGGAAAAAGCTGGGAGGTTTAAATAGAGAATGTTGAACGAAAAAAACTTAATTGTACTACCGACTGAACAATTATATATAATATTATACATATGATATATTAATAATATATTTGTATTGTATTGTATTGAATTTATTACCAGATTTTTTAAAAATATACAAAATACATAGCATAGTATAAATAGTATATCCTCACAGAGGTAATCAAAGTTACCTGTGCGTGAGGCCGGTAATTAAATTTAATCTTAAAAATAATATAATCAACTTTGTATATATATATATATGATAGAACTATATGATACATATATTATATATATTGTTTTTCTATTCCAGTATGTAGAATGTAACTTACTAACTTTATATATCTTCAAAATACGTGAAATTTAATTCCTAATACCGTTCCATGCAGAAGTAAAATTCCATTTATGTGGATGGATTTTAGAGCATAAAAGCTAGTTAAAAATTTGCCTCTGGTGAAAAATTATTTGATTCAAACTGAACTTTTTTAGTTGATTGTTTTGTAGCAATTTAGAATAAGTAACAGGAAAACTCTCCAATGCACCACATTCAAACCATATAGCAAATGCTGCTAGTAAATTTGGGTTATCAAAAAATGCGCTGAAAATTTATTAAAACATAAATAAAAAATTTATTTAAGGGCCTTCCAAGATATTCATTAATTTTCAGAGAATGTTAAATAATTGTCAGAATTGGTGAACAACTACTTCATAATAAAGATAAGGTCTATTCCACGCTTGTGTGAAAGAATTTACTTCCCGGTCATTCAGGTTGTAAAAATTGGTGATGAGGAAAGTGTTTCTGTCACTAGGTATAGGAGTTTCTAATGGCACCATGCATGATAACTGAATGAATTATGGAACTACTATTATATTAGTATGTAATTCCCTCTCTAATTTCTATCCATTTTTGTAATTACCTTTTCTACCCAATTTTTTATATATTTCATTATTGTATTGAATATATTGGAGAAATGTAATAATTTGGCACTTAGCAACTGAAGAAAGTAACGTTTAATCGAAATGTGCGTCATGCATATTTTGTCTAATAAACGTGTAAACTGTTGTTATTGACCACTGTTTTAATTTGTTTAGTTTATGTTACAAACTCTTATTGTGAACTAATTATGCATAATTTTTCAGAAAATTTCTATCCTGGGTCCTGTAAATCCTACGTTGTTTTCATGATAATATTCAATACCTAACTCTAACAGTTTTTCAAAAAGTGAGTATAAATTTCATATAAAATATAAATCCAACTCAATATTAAATTCAAAATAGTTGAAGGTATATTATAATTGTTGAATTTTAAATCTATTCTATTGATTAAGTGAACAGTGGATACGCAAAAACAATATCTGATAACGCACAAAAACACACAAATGATGTTCGCTATAAGTATTTTATTAAA
The DNA here is from genome assembly GCA_030704885.1 of Cynegetis impunctata. Taxonomy (NCBI): domain Eukaryota; kingdom Metazoa; phylum Arthropoda; class Insecta; order Coleoptera; family Coccinellidae; genus Cynegetis; species Cynegetis impunctata. The sequence goes on from JARQZK010005211.1 coordinate 119,432, forward strand.
AATGAATAATTTCATCCCTATAATAATCTAAGCTATGTTTTCATATATTTTAGTCAAGCTTGTCAGAGAGCAAATATTGATTGAAAATTTTGTAGTTTCGTTAGAGATATGTTTGATAACCTAATAAAACTTGAGTCAATTCATTCATTAGTTTCCTGGAATAAGAATTATCAATTTCCACTAAATTGGTATTGATTTTTTTTCGACATTTTTCTAGTTCGTCGTCAAAAGAATTTTTTAATTTCAGTTCATCGTAAATATTCCGGATAATATCAACACTATGCTTATCCCATTTGCCATAATTTTCCTCCAAAACTCTTCTCTGGCACGAAGAAGCTTTTTCAAGTGCGCTGAGTATCAGCCAAGTACATTTGCCTTCTTGTATGTCAGTTCCCAGTTTGCCGGAATAATCCTCACCATAGCAATCCATATAATCATTCTGAAATGAAAAATATATTTATGCCATCGAGGAAATTCTCGAGAATATATTTCTAATTTCAGAAGTTCTCCGATCATCCACTTGTTCTTGAGAAATTGGGTCAAACTGAATTTCACACAATTTCATCAGTCAAAGAAAGTAACGTAAAATGACAGTAAATAAATAAGTTGAAAAACAATAAAATTAAAAAGTTGGGAGTGTATTTTTAATATTGCTATTTCATGTTTAATTTTATAATTTTTACTTTTTTTCAACTTCACTGAATCCGGTTTTTTATACTCCCAATTATGAAGCTGCGTGATCTTTTCAGTCCTTTATTGATGAAAATTTTCATCATCAACATCTTAGAAAATACAATCAAGAATCGTGTTCTATCTAATGAATTAAGTTATTGATTCAAATATGTTCTACTGAAACTACTAGGCATTAGAATATTATTTGCAAATTTCTCGAACTCATTTACATAGTCTTGAAATTAATTAAAATTATGCTTACAACTTTGAGAAGAAAACAATTTTTTCATTCGGGAACTCAATTTTTGCATTCATTAATTGAAGAGTTACGAAATACTGCATTCTTTATTGATTTGAAACATTGTATTCATTAAATAAAAGGATTTAAAATAAAGCATCAATTAAATGAAAGTTTACTCCAGAGCATCATGGAAACATTAGAAATCAACAAAAAAAAGTTTTATATTGACTCTTCTTTTGACTTTTCGATTTTTCTAAAATTCATAAATTCCTCCTTAAACCTATATATCTTGAATAATTAAGAACATATTTTATAAATGACGTGAGTTGAGGTTTCTGTGGCTTCCCTTACCATACAATATAAGCAGACCTGACTGTTGTCATTGGAATGAATAACACTAAATTAGCGATTAAAGACGGCCACAGCCGCAAGATATTTAATGAAACATAGTTTTTTGCCTTTTGACATTCCAATTTTTCAAAAATTCATGAACATCAAAGTAATTTTGATATTCCAGAACTTCTTGTAAAGTCAGGAACGTTAACTTAATGATATGTTGGTCCCAAAACTCAAATAGCCTAATATTGCTAATAAAAACAAATAAGTACAAATACAAGACTAGATAATAAATTCTAGTACGGAAATATATAGTTATTTATCATATTTATATGTATATATGTATATATGTATATATGTATACATGTATATATGTATATATGTATATATATATATATATATATATATATATATATATATATATATATATATATATATAATACGTAGATGAAAGTTATCGGGTATAGGTCTTTGGAAATTAAATTAAACCATCAATCCATCAAATTCTCTGAAGGAAAAGACACTTGGCTTATGTTTCACAAAATAAAAAAAATATTTAGATACTGCATTTAGCAGTAACGAAAAGTCGACATGTTTCGAGTTTTGAACTCATTATCAAGACTGACCAATATAGAAAGCAGGACATTCGTCGCAAAATATTTTGTAAACACCACTGTTTTCTCCGATGTTAGATGGTGTTTACAAAATATTTTGCGACGAATGTCCTGCTTTCTATATTGGACAGACAGGAAGGAATATAAATAAATATTCGTGTTGAAGAACATAAATAGTCAATTTTACAAAACAAAAATACCACTGCCTTCTCTGAACATTGTATAAAATTCAATCACTTCCTGGATTTCAACAAAACCAAATAGTTACATTCAGGTAACAAAGGAATACGTCTTGACCTTCTTGAAATTCTCGAAATAAGTTCCGCCCATAATAGTCAATTACCCCTTGTAAACGACCAAATCGGTTATCAGGTATCACCTTTGCTTCTGTCTGTTTTATAAATTACGATGCAATATTCTTCTGTAGTCAGTCTTGATAATGAGTTCACAACTGGAAATATGTCGACTTTTCGTTACTGCCAAATACAGTATCTAAAAATTTTTTTTTATATTTTGAAACATAAGCCAAGTTTTTTTATTTTAAAGTTTATACTTCATTATTTATTGATTCATTTAGCTGTGAGCATTTGAGTTAGTATAACTTGAATTTTAATGTTCCTTGAAGAGATTGTGTTTTCAATTCTGTATGTTCTTGACCACGGTATTTCCTAGTAAGTTTTTATTCACACATATTTTTATTTGTATTTTCTGCTTACAACTGTTATTTTGTGTCGTAGATTTTCTCCTGATGAAGCTAATAAATTTTGGCGAAATATTGAGAATTTAATGGACTATAAGTTTAATTTAAGGAGGATTCACGTGTGATATATATATAATATAGGAATAGGATTCACGTGTGAGTTTCCGACGAGTGATAATACTCTGCGACCGAGTGCGTTTTTAACCACAGTTATTGAACGTTACAAGTGAATTTTCTTTTACAAGCATTTGGATGAAAGTCATTTAGAACTCAATAATCAGTTTGTGTGAAAAACTTTGCGATATCTATCGTTTGTTTGGGAGGATTAATTATCTTCGAATTAGTTGGTAAACAAAAGAATTTCCCTTATCAGTTTACACCAGCTGATATTAAACGGGTCTGCTGCCCAACTTTTTAAAAGCAACCAACAATACACTATGGTGTATTACGAATATCCGCATTCCTAGAAACTCCCAAAATAAAAATATCAGTCGCTTTGAGTACAAGGGCGCTGAACATGTCATCTAACAGCTCATCTATTTCAACTCCCACAATGTCTCAAAACACCGAACAAACAACAGCATCTCAAAAGTCTCCATACGCATTTGCAGCCAAATCTATCCCTAAAATCAACTTTCCCAAAAGAGACCAAGCCATTGTACTTCACGCCGAAGATAATCTCAAACTGCACGATTACGTTCAAGCAATTGGCAAAATTGTTAAACCAAAGAATATTTGTTTCGCCTCAAAGATATCGAATAACAGAATTTGTATATATCTGGCTACGGCAGGACTCGTTGAGCAGCTTATCCAAAGCCATCCATTCGTTACAATTGGTGATATAAACCTCAATGTAAGAAGGCTAGTCTCACCAACTAAGAGAATAGTAATTTCGAACATATCGCCTAGCATTCCTCACGAAATCGTACTTAACGCTATAGAGATACTTGGACTGAAGCTCGCCTCTCCTATTTCATTTCTCAAGGCAGGCATTCCTGGAAATGAGTATTCACATATAATGAGCTTTCGAAGACAAGCATACATCTTTCCTCCTACTGACAACTATGACCTACAAACGTCTGTCTTAATCCATTTTGATGGAAATGACAACAGAGTTTTTCTGTCGACTGATAGGATGGAGTGCTTCATCTGTCGACAGACCGGTCATGTGGCATCGAATTGTCCCAATTCACAAACAACACAAGCAAATATCTCTCATCCAATCACACAATCCTCAATAGCGGTAGATCAAGAACCAGCCACGTCTTCTCTTACACCTCAACTAAGCGACACTCCCGCACTTAAGAGAGGTTTATCAGAGACCCTATCCTCCAGCGAACAAACCAGTCAACCAGAACAAGAAACTCAAACTGTACAAGAAGAGGAAAATACCATGCCTCCCCCGAACTCACATACCAATAGTACGCCTGTCAGTAAACAAGCAAAGAAGAAACGCAAAATGGACCTCCCATCGGATCACGCTCTCAACGAATCGCCAAAAACGCAATCTCCACGGCATATAATGAGGATCCCGAAGCTTTTCATCTATCCTATGACAACCTAACAGCATTTTTAGAAAACTCCTTCGGAAGCACGGCACCCTACACTGAAGCAGAAAAATTCACATCGAACATTAAATTACTACTACAAGATCTACACAATATTTACCCCTACCTACAAAGAACAATTAAGAATAGAATCACAAGAATATCAAAAAAAATAAAAGATAAGTTGAAGGACGAAGCAATAGACTTAGGCAGCCTGCATAGCATCAATACAACTACCGATGAAGACGAACCATCTGACAGCTCATCCCAAAAATAACTAACACACAGATTTTGCTTTCAAACTAATACAGTGGAATTGTAAAGGATTCTATCCTCGCTTGGAAAGGATACAACAACTAATTACCGATACATCCCCGGACCTTCTCTGCTTGCAGGAGACAAACTTCAAAACGAGTAATCCATCGAACCTCAAACACTTTACTGGACATCATTTCATTAGAAGAACAAACAATCGAGCTAGCGGTGGAGCATCAATATACATTTCATCTGATTTGTATTACCAAGAACTTCTTCTCCACACCACTCTGGATGCTGTCGCTATCACCACTTGGTGTCCACGAAAACTCACTGTATGCAGCGTTTATATACCACCAAATCACAACCTCTCTTATGTGGAACTTGCTAACCTCGTGACTCAGTTACCCGCTCCTTTCATCTTGTTAGGTGACTTCAATTCACATAAACACCATTTGGGGCTCCGAAACAACATTCGGAAGAGGAAAATTAGTAGAGAAAGTGTTAACAGATCTAGATCTCAATCTCCTCAACACTGGCGAGAGTACATATTTCAATATGTCCACAGGTAATTTCTCTTCCATTGATCTTAGCTTATGTGATCCAATCAGTGCAACGTCTCTTTCCTGGAACACCTTGAATAGCCTTTACGATAGCGATCACTTTCCCATCGTTATCACTGACAATGAAACCCATTCTCAAAACAACGTCACGAAATGGAAGTTATCCAATGCTAGCTGGGACCTCTTCGCTGAAAAAGTAAACGACCAAGCAGCACTCACAGACTTCTCGAACAACATTGATCTAGCAGTCCACCAACTCACCAACATTCTCACTTCAGCTGCAGAACAACATGTTGGTACGTTTGTTATTCAACCAAACAAGAAAACAGTTCCCTGGTGGAATGAATCCTGTAAAGAAGCAGTCAAAAAATGCAAAATTGCTCTTAACAAATATCGCCGCACCCGTAACCTAGCCGATTTTGTTAACTTCAAAAGATTGAGAGCACATTCGAGGCGAACACTGAAAGAAAGCAAACGAGACTCGTGGAAGAAATTTGTATCTACAATCTCCCCGAATACACCACCAAGCCTAGTCTGGACCAAAATAAGACAAATAAAAGGACACAAAACAACTTATAAAATACCGACCATCGTAGACGAGAACAACGAAGCAATCACCAATAGTCAAGATATTGTGAATACACTAGCGCAACACTTTTATGAAAAAACGGTAAACATAACGCTTCCGCAACGGCCCAGTGTCCAGCCCGTTACAGATGAATTCCGAGTCAACAATTAACCAACTTTTCACCTTACAGGAACTCAAGTTGGCCCTTTTCATCTATGAGAAATACAGCTGCAGGACCTGACAATATCCCAATGATATTCCTCAAACAACTCCATGACAAAACGCTACCTACGCTACTCAAAATTTACAACAAAATCTGGTCCAGTCGTCGGTTTCCTACTCAGTGGCGACAATCTCATATTATACCTATCAAAAAAGCAGGTAAAAGGGGATCTTCAGTCGATGCATTCAGACCGATTTCTCTGACATGTACTTTGTGTAAGGTACTGGAGAAGATGGTCAACAGAAGATTGACATGGTACCTAGAAAAGAATAACCTTCTGCATCCCGCACAATCTGGTTTCAGACAGAACCGCAGTACCATAGACAATCTTGTCATATTACAAACAGAAATAGCCCAAACCTTTGCCATCCAACAGGATCTAATTGCTGTCTTGATTGACCTTGACAGCGCATTCGACACAACAAGCCGAGAAGCCATTTTGACAAAGCTACTGGAATTAAATCTCACCGGAAACGTATACTTTTACCTGAAGAACTTTTTAACCGACAGGAATTTTCAAGTCACAGCTAATGGTAAAACATCGAACACATTTGTCACCCAGAATGGAGTAATTCAAGGCTCCGTATTGAGCACAACCCTTTTTTTATTGGCAATCAACGACATGCGTATATCAAGTTCGCTCTTTACGCAGACGACATCCTGCTCTTCTGCTCAGAAAAAAACACTGCTAGTACATGCAAGCTCTTACAGAATGGACTGAACAAGATAATGACCTGGGCCAACGGTATTGGATTTAATTTTTCCCCCTCCAAATCGAAATTGATCCGATTCTCCCGTAGGCACCCCACAGTCCAGCCCAACCTGACAATGAATGGTACACCCCTACCAATAGTCGAAACTCTTAAATTCCTAGGTATGACACTGGACCAGCGACTCACTTGGACTCCTCATATCAAGAGCCTGAAAGGAAATTGTTTGAACTCCATGAATATCCTCCGAACGTTATCTCATCACCAATGGGGCTGCGATGAAGAAATCTTACTGAGAATATACAGATCTCTTGTACGCTCAAAACTGGACTATGGCAGCATACTCTATTCTACATCCAGCAAGACGAATCTGAAATCATTAAACACAATACCTAACACCGCATTGCGCATCTCACTCGGAGCTTTCAGGTCCAGCCCATCTGCTAGCCTTCATGTGGAAGCACAGGAAATGCCACTGAATCTCCGTCGACCAAAAGCTCTCCTTTCTGTATTGCCACCAAAGTATCTTCTATTCCGTATCATCCAGGTATGCCATTAATCAGAAATTCAGAGCGTCCTGCTATTATCCGACCCAGAACGGTTCTGTCAATTCCTCAGCTGATAAAACATGAACCTAAGATCACTAGACCTGACATCATGTACTCCTTTAGTATTTCCAAACCACCCTCCTGGTCCAGACATCAACCAATAGTCAACACCTCCTTACACAAATACACCAAACGTGATACACCCAGTACAATGTTCAGAAAACTACTTTTCCGAAATCATTCCACACTGAAAAATTCGACCAACAACTATACACTTGACGCCTCCAAAGATGATTATGTAGTCACATGCTCAATCATCAGTGAGCCCAACATGCCAGAGTCCTATAAACTTCCATCTATCTGCAGCATTTATACCGCCGAAATGTATGCCTTTCTACAAATCTCTCTTATGGCCGATCACTCCAGGCCAAAAAATTGCAATCCTCAGTGATTCACTGTCAGCAATTCAGTCCATTGGCAACATATACTCGATTAATCCAATTGTTCAAAATATCCAAGAGAGAGTTCACAGGCTCAAAACCGAGATGAACATTTTCACCTCCTTTATTTGGATACCATCTCATATAGGAATACCTGGTAATGAAGCTGCAGACCAATCCGCTAATTTAGCAAGATCCCTGGACCTACCTGAAGTGGACATCCAGCTTCACAGTGACCTCAAAACCACCATAAATCAGAGATTTCTCCAAACTGGCAGGCTCAATGGACAACAGCAATAATTAATTATATTCGATATCCAACCCAAGATTGACAGCCCTACAAAAATCAATTTAGGCAGACAAGATAAAATGGTCATCAGAAGACTCAGAATTGGTCACACCAGGTTAACTCATGGTTATCTGATGTCGGAGGAAAATCAACCAAATTGCGAATACTGTCACAACACCCGACTAACTGTTACTCACCTGCTATCACAATGCCCTCACTATAGAGAAGCTTATCGGAGATTTGGACTGAAGGAACACCTAAAAGACATCCTCAACTCCTCAACACAAATTCAATCAACAGTCAAATTCCTTCAAGAATACCAGCTCTACAGCAGTGTATAACTTTTTTTATGACTATAATATTCAGCACACAACTGTAAATTGTACCCCGTGTCAATGACCTCCGATGTCGAGACACGTTAATTTAAATAAATAAATAAATAATAAGTTTAATTTAATCTCCAAAGACCGATACCCGATAACTTTCATCTACATATTATAGTTAAAGGTCGATAAATAACAAAAATTGATATATATATATATATATATATATATATATATATATATATATATATATATATATATATATATATATATATATATATATATATATATATATTTATATCTATATATATATATATATATATATATATATATATATATATATATATATATATATATATATATATATTTATATATATATATATATATATATATAGATATATATATATATAAATAGATATATATATAATCTTTTGATAATTATTAGCTATAACAGGCTGGTTGAATCTTAAAAAACTCGATTTAATTGATAAGTTGACGTTTCACTACGACATTCATAGTTATTCAAGACGTTTGAAAAAATTGAAAATTCTTTGACATAATTATCAAAAGATTAAAAATAAATCACAGGCAACAACAATTCGAATAAATAATTATATATATATATATATATATATATATATATATATATATATATATATATATATATATATATATATATATATATATATATATATATATATATATATATATATAAATATTAATATATAAATAAATATATATATATATATATATATATATATATATATATATATATATATATATTATATATATATATATATATATATATATATATATATATATATATATATATATATATATATATATATATATATACAGTCAAACCAAGAAGGGTGGAATATTTTTTTTGAAAATGTTGATACAACTTAAATTTGAAAATGTTATGTTATCTTATTTCAAAATTTTTCCTTACCTGGTACTGATAAAATCTTCCTAATTCCATGAAAATTTCTAAAGCATTCTTTTGAGAATGTAGATCTGGCCTTTCCGCCAAATACATTGCTAAAACAACAGGAAAGTAGAAAGTGTAATACCCTGTTTTATTATCAGCTATTTGGTAAAATCTTTCTTTCGAGAAGTTTCTGATTGTGGACGTAGCAGAATCCAATGTTTGACCAACAAACGTCTTCAAATTTACTTCAAGAAAGACGTCGACGATTTTTTGATAAAATTTGTGAGATGAAAAATGCTTTTTCAGTAACTGGAAAAGACCCATTTGTATTAGAACTCCATCGTTGATAGCATTCAGACCAATGTTTTCTTTCTTAAACCAACAAATTTTTCCTCGCCTTGTCTCTGATTTATCAATAATATCATCAAATATTAGAAAATATGAAGACATCTGGAAGAGATAATACAATTTATAATCTTATGTAAATTATCAACATGCGATTATAATTATATGAAAATAATGCTATCTTGGTACAATATTAACATTTGAAAATATGGTATTTTGAGATTTTGTAGTCAAAACTATAGAGTCCGAATAATTTATCCATTATAGTCCCATGAAACTTATTTTGGTATATAAGCGTTTCTATTCATTCAAATTATAAAGGTCTCTTTTAGCTTTTAGGGTGATATTGAAAAGAATACTTAGCCAAATATTGAATGAATTGTTTCATGTATAGTAAAAAATAATTTTTGATCGTTATTCTGAAAATAAATATAAACTTTAAACTTTAAAATAAAACAACACTTGGTTTAAGTTTCACTATATGAAAATAATTAGATACTGTATTTAGCAGTAAAGGATAATCGACATGTTTCGATTTATGAAGTCATTATCAAGACTAACTACATGAGAATATATTCAAGGGTGATACCTGAAAATCAATTTGTTCGTTCATAAGGAGTAATATACTGTTATGTTTCTACATATCGTTTATCATTATTTTTCGATAGTCTATTACAAATTTTGTGCCGAATTTGAGTAAAGCAAAATAACGTTAAAACAATTCGTAGAAAAAAAAGAAACTTAGTCATTCTTAGTCAATAATCAGGAAAAGACTAACATCGGAGATAATATAGGTGTTTACAAAATATTTTGCAACGAATGTCCTGCTTTCTATATTGGACAAACAGGAAGGAAAATAAACATTCGTGTCGATAAATACAAAAAGTCAATTTTACAAAATAAAAACACCACTGGCTTTTCCGAATATTGTATAAAATTTAATCATTTCCTGGATTTCAACAAAACCAAATTATTTTATTCAGGTAATGAACGAAAGCGCCTTGAAATTCTCGAAATAAGTTCCGCCCATAACAGTACCCTTTGTGAACCAACTAACTGATTTTCAGGTATCACTCTTGCTTTTATCTGTTTTATAAAATAAAATTGTAGTACTCTCCTGTAGTTAGTCTTGATAGTGACTTCATAACTCGAAAAATGTCGACTATCATTTACTGCTGAATACAGTATCTCATTATTTTTATATAGTTAAACTTAAGCAAAGTGTTGTTTTATTTTAGAGTTAAACTTTATTCTTTATGATGTTTCACCAAGTGATGTGCGAGAATTCAATCTCAGTCATATAAAAATAATTAAATCTATTTTGCAAATGAAAAGGTATAAGTGGATATCAATCAAGCGAAGAAGGCAAAGTTTAATTTATGTATAATCTAAGAGCGAATAGTTAGAATTGTCCAATATGTCAGTGCTTAAAGCAATATTGTACCTATACATCTTTCACTGATAAGTGTAGCTTTTCAATAATATATATTTAGTTTGAAAAATTTAATACAAATATTTAATAAAATATATTTTATGAAAGATGAACTGAAGCTTCAACTGATAGGTGAAGCTTTTTAATAATATATATTTAGCTTGAAAAATTTAATATAAATATTTAATAAAATATATTTTATGAAAGAAGAACTGAAGGAAATATATTTATTGCGAATTTTGTTTTCATTTGAAATTGTCATCTGCAAATAATGAAAATTTTTTTTCAGTGATGTGAAAAGTTATTGAAAAAATGATTTTCAACAAACTAATATGGTAGAATGCTTTACCATTTCTAGGCACCATGAAAGTAAAATGGCTTGGTAGATGTTCACTTCGGCCTTTTGATTTTCTTCTTTGATGAATTTGTAAACTGCTATCAAGATGGCAGGTCTCAATTGTTTCCCTCCAGAAACATTATAATTCATTATTTCGGTAAATCTTTCGTTAACTTCAGGTACATTAGTTATCAGATTGTCGCTTGTTAGATCTTGCACTATACTAGGAAAGAAGGATCGAAATTTTTCTATATCTTGCTGCGATAATATTTTTAAATCTGCCGGATTTCGTGTTTTTTTCAATATTGAATCCGAAAAATTCGTTAGTGTCCTGAAACAGAAAAAAATATTTTGAGTATTTAATGATGACTAGCTTCCCGAATAATCAAGATTAACTCAAACATAAATCAGTTTCAGTGGAAGAGCCCTAGAATTGAAGTATGAAATTATTGGGAGAGTCAATCCTAGAATAACATCTAGGATCTAACCTCTGTTACGAGCAAAATTTTTCAGAAATTATTGAATATGGGTATCGATTGAAGTAATTTCATATATCTGATATTCAATTTTTATTATGAATAAGAATTACACATATTTCTAGTAAAGCTGATCTTCTTTCGAAGTGATGAAAACATTGTTGTTCGCTGTGTTTGCTTTTGCTGTAGCACAAGCGGCAACTGTTTGCTGCACTAAATATTCATATTGAAGTCAATTGAAAAAACTCAATAGCGCGCAATTTTTTCTACTTGTTATTCTAAATTTTCATCGTATACACGAAATGAATCTCTCTAAATTAAACATACTCAGAGCTACGATTGACAGGTTTAGAAAATCTAAATTTTGGTTATATGAGATTGTGCAATTAATTTTATGATTGAATGTTTTTTGATGTCTTTATATATATATATATATATATATATATATATATATATATATATATATATATATATATATATATATATATATATATATATATAATATATATATATAAATATATATATATATATATATAATATATATTATATATATATATAATATATATATATATATATATATATATATATATATATATATATATATATAAATATATACTATATATATATATATATACCTATATATATATATATATATATATATATATATATATTATAATATATATATATACTTATATATGTATATATATATATATATATATATATATATATATATATATATATATATATATATATATATATATATATATATATATATATATATGTATTCAAATCATAAAGAAGAATATCAATTGATTTGAAACGCATAGTACGGTTCATAATTATCCGACGAGAAATAGCGCTTTACTGACTATCCCTAAACACAAAACTGCTAAATTTCAACAGTTATCCCATATAAATGAGGGAATTAAATTATACAATCATCTACCTGAAAATTTTCGACATCTAAGCCAAATTCCACTTAGAAAATGTCTCAAGACAGTGCTACTATCCAAGGGTTATTATGGAGTGGAGGAGTTTATGCTGAATAATGCACTGACTTAATTTTGTACTTAACACTTAATACCTTGATCTTAATTTGTTATTTTGTTTTGTAACTCTCAGATAAATTTTCCATTGTTTGTAATTGACTTATCCTATACATTTGTCAAATTGGCTATAAATATAATGAAATATTTTGGGAAATAAGGTTTTTATATTGAAATATATGATATTGCTATCTGATATGCGTAATATAATTAATTCATTACACTCTCCATGCTGTTATTCATTGATTCTTCTCCATTCGACTCAAAAACGTATTTTTAATGTTTTTATAAATTTTTCATAACAATATAAATTTATAAATCAAGTAGGTGCCTTGCAAATGAGGCCTACATATAATTCGTTATTTATTGAAAAATCTCTTTTTTCTAACCATTCAAATAGAAACTGTATATAAAAAAATCAAAAGTGATTAAGGAAAATATCACTCACCTCTGACTTCTAATGGCAGTCGATACTGATTTCTGAATATTCATGGAAAAGCGTGATAGTCGCGCCAATCTATACATATTCAACTTACAGAAGGAATTTTGTCGATAACACAATGACCATTTATTCTATAACTTTCTATTATATTTCTGTGTGCCCTATTCTTGTAGACGTAAGTTGGTTCCTGTTTCGAAAATAGAAATTAATGGCATTCTGAATATCTTAGTATAATTGTGATAATAATAAAGCCTAGTTTATTCAAGATAATCTTATCAATTAGAATCCTCAATGAAAAGCTCATCATGTTGTATACACAGACTGTCAAATAAAATACGTGAAAGAAAATACTGCTCGAGCTATACTTTCAAAACAATAGCTACTTATTAGCAGTTTCGTGGCGACTACAAAATCTAAAGAACCTTCCAAAAACCATCTTTCTTTCCAAACAAATATAAATATATTTTAACTTAATATTAACATTTTATGGGTAATTTTGGAGATAAAATATTTTTTTAGTTATCTAATCATTGACTGTGTAAGCAGTGTCAATCAAAATTTTGACATTTTTTACATATGGGCAAGGTGCATAAGCAAAAATTTTTCTAACTGATGGCAAAAAAAGAGGGAATTAATTATTTACAACAAATCCAAAACTGAACCTCCTAGGGTTTTTGTAGAGTGTATGGATCAACAAAAATGTGGTTTTGGAGAATTTTCGCCCCCACAAACCCTCCAAATAAGAAAATGTGTACGTGAATTAATTTAAAGCTAATAAAGTGCATTTTAGTGGTATAATTTTTGATTGAAGATCTTATATTGTAATGGCTTTTGAAGATTTTCGCACCTTCTCAGCTAGTCTAGATTGAATTAGACAGCATTTAATTCAGTTTGTATTTTGAGATAATGTTAGGTAAGTGTTTTTTCGCACGCTTCCTAAACCTTTGCCATTTTAAGGTAGGCTTTCTTGCTTTTTTGTGTTTTTAAGAATTTGCGCCCCTACACATCTATTACGAATGAATCTTAGTAAACCGCTCAGTTTAGACATCATTTCAATTTAATTTCGTAGCGTTAATTCAAACATCAATGATTGGTTCTATCAATTCCATATATTCTGAATAAGGTGAAAGAATGAAATCCAAGGACGCAGATCCATCCGACAAGGCTAGAGGTTCCTTTCCACCACAAATGTACCAGGTCAAACTTTTAAAATTTTTATGTGGCCAGATGCTTAGATGGTTTATCAGAAATATGGTGAGTCCGTTTCATTAGCAAAATATTCCTCCGTTTACATCAAATTTAAATGTTGCAATATGTACCTACTTCGTATTCAAACAACCAAAGTTTACTGTCTCCTCAAATATACAGTTAAGTACTTATTCTGTATCATTATTAGACCTAAGGCAGACATGATAACGAGGCCTGCAAAATACGAGCCGCATAAAAATATGAATGTTTTTTTCTGAGCTATTCTATATCGAAGGATTAGATAAAATGAAGTTTCACTATATTGAAATAATTAGGTACTGTATTGAACAGAAATAGGCAGTCGACAAATTTCGAGTAATGAAATCATTATCAAGGCTACGGTAGGTACTGTATTAGCCTTCCAATATAGTGAAACTATAGTTTTATTTTGAAGTTAAGTATAGTTTTATTTTGAAGTTAAGACTTCATTCCCTATAATGTTTCACCAAGTGATGTGTGAGAATTAAATCTCAGTTATATGTACCGGGTGGCCAAATAAGAATGCAAAGTGCTGTATATCGTAAACTATCCGTCATACAGACTTGCGGTAAAAAATATTAGGACTAAAGTAGCCAATAGAAAATCCTGGAAATTGATTTCATGTGTCCAAGATGGTCGATAGGGGGCGTTACCGCCATCTAAACCTTTTGAAGTGATTTTTCTCTGAAATACACCTTGTAGATATATCATAAAAATATGTCTCTGCAAGCTTATTTTCATTCGAGTAATTTTTGTGCAACTCATCTTGACGTATCTATTCAAATGAAGTGGTAGGGGATGATTCAATGATTTTTTTAATACACAGCTGTAACTCCTGAACGACTGAACGGATTTTTACAAAGTTAGTCTCGTTGGAAAAAGCATTTACTGCTGCATCAAACCCATCTTATCTGTGAAATGATATGATTTTCAGTGATGCCACTAGAGCGCGTAATTTTATACAATAACAGAAATTGTCAATTTCTCTGAAAATTTAAATGCAATAATCTGACTTCTTCTCCATGAAAATGTAGTGTAATGATACTTAAATAGGCTAGTGAAAACTGTATCTCGATATCTTATTCCTAGCCTGAAATATCGAAGAAAGAAAATTTAGTTATATAATTCTAAAATGACGCCATTACACAGGTATTTATTTTTGTTCGTTTGTTTTTTTCCAAGTTTTTTTTTTCAATAATGAAAATTCATAATCTTATGATTTTTAAATAATAGAATTCTTAGTTCTAAAAATTTGAAGAAAAAACGTGTATTAGCATAATACTCAATGTAATAATATGCAAGTGCAAGGTAGTCAGAATATGAAGAGCAAGCCATGGAGGAAAAATATATGCCTAAAATCAACTTATCAACAAATATTAAAATTAAACTTATAGTAACAGTCTGATGTGTTTTTGTGAAGCATTGGCCGAGAGAATTTCCGATAAAAATTCTCTAATTTCCCCAAATACTATCATGATTTGGATATCGAGGTCTCTATACTCTTTGTGCCAATGCAGCATTTTTAAGACATTCAAGATATAAACAGCTTCCTCGATTGTAAAAGGCATTCAAATAGTTTGCCCTCCTTACTTTTATTTGCTACAAAAACTCTTTACACTCTCACTATAAGAATTATTTTCATATTTGTTGACAACTTGATTTTAGGCATATGTTTTTCCTCCATGGCCTGCTCTTCATATTCTGACTACCTTGCACTTGCATATTATTATATTGAGTTGCTAATACACGTTTTTTCTTTAAATTTTTAAGAACTAAGAATACTATTATTTAAAAATCATAAAACTTCATCATTGAAAAAAAACTTGGAAAAAACAAACGAACAAAAATTAATACCTGTGTAATGGCATCATTTTAGAATTATATGATAAGTAATAAACATTGAATTGAATAAATATAATATATATATATATATATATATATATATATATATATATATATATATATATATATATATATATATATATATATATATATATATATATATATATATATATATATATATATATATATATATATATATATATATATATATATATATATATATATATATATATATATATATACATATATATATATACATATATATATATATATATATATGTATATAATATACAGATATTCAGTTTTTTTTCGATTATCAATTCATTCATTTATATAGAAACTGTATAGAATTCAGCATCATCTGACCATTATTCCGCGTCTGTAACCTTGTCGGAAAGAGTTTATTTCATGAAATATTAAATTGGATGATTACTTTATGTTTTCCAGTTTGTATCTGATATATGGTAATAGGTTAATAAAATAATCATTTGTAGTATGTAGAGAATGTGCTATACTGAATATATTATCAGATATATCTAGTATAGTCTGTAGTCAATGAACGAAAGATTTATATAGGTCAGTAGCGTATGTCTTTCATTTTATATTTGGATTTCACCTAAATACTGAAATAATATTCCATATAATTCATTTATATTACTTATTCTATAATACATTCTGCTTGGACCAGGTTTCGATGATGTAACATAATCTCCAGGATGGCCAACAGAAGGATCATTAATTGTAATACATTTTCATTTTTGGTATTCTTGATATTCATCTGAAGTGATATAATATGGCTTCAGTTAATGAATTGATAGGTTTTAAATTATTTGTTTTCATTTCACAGGTAGCAGTTTGATTATACCTTATTCGAATCATTCCATGAGGTCATTTATAATTTCTCGAAATTCTTTCATTATTCTTCCTTTTTATGTAGTATATATAGACATATATATATATATATATATATATATATATATATATATATATATATATATATATATATAATATATATATATATATATATATATATATATATATATATATATATATATATATATATATATATATATATATATATATATATATTTGGTTCCTATTGTAAGACTGGCTTATGAAGTTATGACATCGGGATTGTTTTCATTCTACCTTACAGAGCGGAGAATGTGTAAAACATCTAGATGTCTGTTTCAATGGATTGAAGTGAAAAAAGAACGTTTCACGCATATTAGTTGCAAATCATTATCCCATTACATTCGATTGCAATGACCATATCAATATCTCAACGCTTAATGATCTAAAACGCTAAAAATACGTATCGTGTTTATAATCACATAATGACGTCGTCCTCAGAGTTGCATGCATGCCTTGAGTTATAGAAGTACTGAATTTCCTCTGCCAACATGAGGTGATATTGTTTAATATTCAGTTCCTCAAGCACACTATGAGAGTAACGCCCTCTGTCATCTCTATTATTAGGTATTGGTACACTAGCGAAAAAAAATCATCGTATTAACACATATAGAAATATAATTATAAATATGTCCAGAAAAGTTATCAGAAAAACAAAAACTGGTCATATAACTTCCCTAGTAGGGCTAGTAAATGAATTTGCGACAACTGAAATCATATCAATAGGCATAACAGAGGGCGTTATTTTCGCAGCGATCTTGAGAAAATAGATTTTAAACAATATCATCTTAATATCACGGCTTTGAAAATTCAGTATTTGTGACGATGAATTTGATTGACATTTGAATTATTTCTTCTCAGAGATGGGAAACTTGCCAACTTCGACGGATTACGTGTTGTGTGATTTTCAAATTGGTGGGGGTGAGCCCGGGTGGCATGGCCTTCTCCAGCTTCTTGGCTCAGAATCCCAGAAAGCCGAAAAATAAGAGACTAAAAAATCTCTTATAGAAGAATATATATCACTAATTTTACTCGTATATTATTCAATAA
>JARQZK010005211.1:142500-150000 GCA_030704885.1 Cynegetis impunctata
ACATAATTTATTGGGAAGTATTTTTGTTCTTCTTTAATAGTTTGCGTGGGGTATATTGAATGCAACAGATACTTTATTTGTTTTTTCACAATGAGCTTGTCGATAAGACTTTCATTGTAACCGTTATTGGTGGCTAATAATTTAATTGTATTAACTTCAGTTTGTTTCAAATCATGGAATCGTGAACAACCTATGTATGAACGAATGAAAAGCACTGAGTTTTATTTCAATGTGTTGGTTACTGTCGCTGTGAATTTAAGTATCTGTGAAGGTTGGTTTTCTATAAATGTTGAAAGTAAGAGAATTCCTAGCAATCTGAACGTCTAAGAAATTCCAGGTACCGTTTCCGTTTTCTACTTCTTTTGTAAATTGAATCGAGTTGTAGAAAGTATTTATATATTCAAGGATATTATTTAACTGCCTATCTGTAATGGTCCAAATACAACAAATATCACCTACATACCGCCTCCATAATGAAACGTTAGTAATTAAATTATTATCCGCATTGAAAATTTTTTCTTCTAAGTTATTCCTGAAAATTTCACTCAACAAAGGCGATAACGGTGATCCCATGGGCAATCCGTCTTCTTGTTTGTACATTATATTATTAAATTTGAAATAACTCTGTTTCAAACATAAGTTTAAGGCAGACATTGTTACGTTGACTGCTTGAGTTGTTAAATTTGGGTTCATCTCTAGATATCACTTAGCAATATTTTTAACTTCTTGAGTTGGCGTGGAAGGATTCAGATTGCTAGGAATTTGAATTCTCTTACTTTCAACATTCATAAAAAACTAACTTTCTCAGATACTTTAATTCACAGCGACAGTAACCAACACATTAAAATAAAACTCAGTGCTTTTCATTCGTTCATACATAGGTTGTTCACGATTCCATTTTCGGAAACAAATTTTCAAACTGAAGTTAATACAATTAAATTATTAGCCACCGATAACAGTTACAATGAAAGTCTTATCGACAAGCTCATTTTGAAAAAACGAATAAAGTATCTCTTGCATTCAATATACCCCTCGCAAACTATTAATGAAGAACAAAAATACTTCCCAATAAATTATGTGCCTAATTTGAGAAGCAAAATTTGTAACAGACTATCGAACAATGACGTTAAAACAATTTGTACAAATAAAAGAAACTTGAAGTCATTATTGGTCAATAATTTAAAAAAATCTAACATCGGAGAAAACAGTGGTGTTTACAAAATATTTTGCGATGAATGTCCTGCTTTCTATATTGGACAGACAGGAAGGAATATAAATATTCGTGTTGAAGAACATAAAAAGTCAATTTTACATAACAAAAATACCACTGGCTTCTCTGAAAATTGTATAAAATTCAATCACTTCCTGGATTTCAACAAAACCAAATTGTTACACTCAGGTAACAAAGAAAAGCGCCTTGACCTTCTTGAAATTCTCGAAATAAGTTCCGCCCATAATAGTCAATTACCCCTTGTAAACGAACGAACTGATTTTCAGGTATCACCTTTGCTTTTGTCTGTTTTATAAAATAGTAAAAGTAGTAATTCAATACTCTCATGTAGTCACCAAGCTAGTTAGTTGAGTACGTTAAGTACGCTGGCTAGTATTTAGAAGGTCTCGAGTTCAAACCCCGGGACCGACTGGTCTGCCATGAGTTTTTTTCAGAGGTTTCCTCATGGTAATGTAAGTCACTGCATGCAAACTTATAAGGCGAATGCTGGGCCAGTATTAATCCTCTGAACCCTACCCACACTTCCTATGTTCCATAAATATCCCGTCTCACCTATCCTTAATGCACTTGTACATACAAGTGTATCCTCTGAGCTGGCTGAAGGAGTTAATCCCAAACTCAAGCTGCCCGCCTCCCTGACACATACTTCAGGGAGGAATGAAACACGTGTGTTTCCTTTTCTCCTGTAGTCAGTCTTGATAATGAGTTCATAACTCGAAACATGTCGACTTTTCGACAGTTTTCTAAATATTTCTTTATATTGTGAAACATAAGACAAGTGTTTTTCATTTTTAAGTTTATACTTTATTATATATATATATATATATATATATATATATATATATATATATATATATATATATATATTATATATATATATATATATATATATATATATATATATATATATATATATATATATATATATATATATATATATATATATATATATATATATATATATATATATATATATATATATATATATATATATATATATATATATATATATATATATATATAATATATATATAATATATATATATATATATATATATATATATATATATATATATATATATGATTGTGGTCCAGAAAGTCAAAAATGGGTATAAAATCTCTCGCATCACATTCTTGACTTTAGACTCCGTATACTGGTCTATTATTTTCAGAGAGAATACTACTATCAGAGTCAGTATTGTCTAACCCTTGAGAATAGAGAACCAACATGAGATAGGTGTGGTATTACTGAAACTATAATAGAAAAATATAAGCCATTTGTATTTATTATACAGTATAAAATTTAACGTAATTGTGATTTTTAGATATTCTACAATCAGTTCATCGTTGCCTGATCCAGCGCTACTGAAAATTTTACCAGAACGTGATATGAAAGAATTCAATTCGTATTATCCAATAGTTTTTAATGATATAGTGAATAACGATTTTGTCAGTCATATACCGAAATTGAATGAGAGATTAGGAAGAATCTTAGATTATAATGCATTGGCAGGAAGGAAATTGAGGCCTTATCTTATGATTGCCACATATAAGTTTTTCACGAGTGAGGAAGACCGTACTCCAGAAAATATCAGACTGATAAATATATTGGGGTGGTTTATAGAACTGGTAAGTAACTTTATTCGTATATTTCCATTTATTTGGAAAATTTAGTATGAATCAATCGAAACTTGGTATCTATATATATATATATATATATATATATATATATATATATATATATATATATATATATATATATATATATATATATAATATGAAAATGGAGTGTTGCCGTGTCAATTTAATTTAGAAAAATGTGAGTTCTCGGCAAAATTTAAAAGGGCCAACTAATGTGAATACATAACCAATTTGTCAATCATATCTATATTTCGCATAATGATTCATATCCTTCCTCAGGACTCTACAATATAAATATACAATGTCAAAAAAAAACATTGGAAACACAATTATAACAACTTACAGTTAACGAGGTTGTATGTACTTATCACCATCATAAGAATTACAGAGTTAAGTTAGAAATCAAAAATTGTAAATACAATTCTTAACAAGTCCAACAGTGTTAAGTAATTATATATATATATATATATATATATATATATATATATATATATATATATATATATATATATATATATATATATATATATATATATATATATATATATATATATATATATATATATATATATATATATAAAGTATTGATAAAGCCACGAATGTTGTGGCGAAACGTCAACTTTTTAATAAAATCGAGTTTTTTGAAACAAGCCTGTTATTGCTAATAATTATCAAGAGAATATATATATATATATATATATATATATATAAATATATATATATAAATAAATAAATATTTATATCTTAATATGTATTTTTTGAACTGACAGAATAAAAATTTTGCATCCGAAAAAGCTAAACTAGAACCTATCCCTGGGTTTTTCAAATACTACAGCGACTAGAAATCTACTGAGATGAGTTTTTGGACGTGATTACGAGGCTACGAAAAACAAAAGGCAGAGCCGTATTGACTAAACTCAAAATTTATCTTAGTGGTATAAAATATGCTTCAATTTGCAGTTGCGTCAATCCATTATTTAACTAGGTATATTATATAATATATAATATATTGCTAATTCAAATCAACAGAACTGAATTTTATAGATAGTCATTGTTCATCTGCGAAAATTGTTTGACGTGCACTGAGATTTCCAATGAACATTTCTTTTATGGAATTATTCAAAATAATAATGTGTTATGGGAATAAATCATGGAATATGGTGAAATTGATTCAGTAGGAAGCTGAGTATGTTAAGTAACAAACACGATAAAATTGTACCCGGAATTTGATAGACCCATGCGAGGCGTTATAGTTGTCAGCCTTGAAGTTTTACTATTGTTATACTATCTTCACTACTGGCCTCTTTGTAGGATTATTCTTTAACTGATCATATAAATTCTTTCAGCATTTCATTGGGTTTAATTTTCATTCACAACTTTGAAAAGCTAATCAAGAATCATATTTTATTTATTGGTTAACATATTTTCATGATATGTTTGCATATTTTGCTAGAACATATATATAATATATAATATTATATATATATATATATATATATATATATATATAATATATACATAAGCATATTATAACTATTTCCTGATATTAGGAGACCTGACTACTGATATCAGACGGAGATGCACGTAATTAACAACTGAAGACTGCCCAAGCTCCAAAAATAAATTTATATAGTTTGGTATATTGATTTCACAAAATGTTTTCATGAGCTTCAGGACGAAACGATAAAATCGGTTTCCAATCATAAATGCCCTATTATTGCTAATAATAACTCAATATGTGAAAATACAACATAGACAAGTCCAACGAGAATACATAAATATATATATATATATATATATATATATATATATATATATATATATATATATATATATATATATATATATATATATATATATATATATATATATATATATATATATATATATATATATATATATATATATATATATA
Organism: Cynegetis impunctata; assembly: GCA_030704885.1. NCBI lineage: Eukaryota > Metazoa > Arthropoda > Insecta > Coleoptera > Coccinellidae > Cynegetis > Cynegetis impunctata. Next base: position 147,288 of record JARQZK010005211.1, read on the forward strand.
TATATAAATAAAAATATATATAAATAAATATATATATATATATATAAATATATATATATATATATATATATATATATATATATATATATATATATATATATATATATATATATATATATACAGGTCACTCACGGTGGATGGTAGGTTAGACGTTTACGGAGAACGGGACATGAGATTATTCTGAAAATTTGGTTTCATGGATAATTGATTTTTCTCTATTGATCTAAAATAATAGTGGCGCTGCGGCGTTGCCGCTTATACTAAAAAGTAGCAGCAACTGTGAAATTTCGAATGAGACACCCTATATATTTTTCCATTTTTTGCTTCTCCACCATTTTCCAATTGTTTTAATATCATACTTCCCTATACCTATCTCCAGAGGTTTTCGAGAAATTAAATGATTTCCTTATTTTTTGTGCAAAGCATAGCTTCAATTAAATGTTCATTACTAAGGCATTCAGATTCGTAGGATGCTGAAACTTTAGGTGTATTTTACCAAGTTCCAACGTATTAGGAATATTTCAACAACTTTGTTCTCCATTATACAGGGTCCTTCAAAATTTTTAACGATAAATACAAAAATAGTGATAAGTGCATTTTTTCAAATGTAATACCCTGTATATTATTGAATATCTCGAAAGAAAATTGAAATCTCTTTCAAATGATATATTATGTTCCTATACCTAAAAAGTCAGGTTTCCGAAATAAAAGCAAGTTTCTCTAAAAATCGGATTATTTAGTCATATTTTGTATTAGGTAGCTATGAAATGTTAAGAAAGATGTCATTATGACAATTTGACGATTAGTCCATCAACAATAAAACGTTCGCGCGTTCATTAACAAAAATTCGATTTGAAAACAATCAAAATGGAAGGCAATAACTATTCTCATGAAGTTTTGATGAAGTTATTTAAGGTACATGGTCAATGTGACCAAATAATAGCAAGAACATGCAGAAAATTCAATGAAATGTATACCTATTGACAACCAATAAACGAGAGAAAATTTCTACGTTTACAAAATAATTTTATCTGGATGGGGCACCAGCTCATTGCACTGGGGAAGTAACAACCGAGTTGTTCCAAATGTTCGATGATCGCTGGTTTAGACGTTTAGGACCATGGAATTGGCCCTGCGAGATCACCTGACCTAAAGCCAATTGATTTTTACTTGTGGGGTACTTTGAAAAGAAAAGTTTACATTACATCAACAGCCTATAAACAAGACCTGCGCCAACGAGTGATCAATTCCATCGAGGAGCTAAATGCCAATGAGATAAGGAGGGCCACAAATCATTCAACAAGTATCCGAATTTTGAAATGTTTGGAAACCAACGGCAGTTATTTTGAACACTTATTATGATCATTTTCTTAACCTAAATACTTATGTCATTGTATTAACATGGTTTATTCCCGTTATACCGTTTTGTTATTTGTTATTTTACCTAATGCAAATTGTATTTTATTAGTTTAGTAAATTTCGTATTGACCCATAAGTGATAAAATTATTTTGTGAATGTACAAATTTTCTCTCGTTTATTGGTGGTCAATAGGTATACATTTCATTGAATTTTCTGCATGTTCTTGCTATTATTTGGTCACATTGACCATGTACAATAAATAACTTCATCAAAACTACATGAGAATAGTTATTGCATTCCATTTTGATTGTTTTCAAATCAAATTTTCGTTAATGAACGCGCGAACGTTTTATTGTTGATGGACTAATTGTCAAATTTTCATAATGATATCTTTCTTGACATTTCATAGCTACCTAATACAAAATATGGCTAAATAATCCGATTTTTATAGAAACTTGCTTTTATTTCGGAAACCTGACTTTTCAGGTATAGGAACATGATATAGCATTTGAAAGAGATTTTAATTTTCTTTCGAGATATTTAATAATTTACAGGGTTTTACCTTTGAAAAAATGCACTTTTTACTATTTCTGTATTTATCGTTAAATTCGCAAATTTTGAAGGACCCTGTATAATGGAGAACAAAGTCGTTAAAATATTCCTAATACGTCGGACCTTGGTAAACTACACCTAAAATTTCAGCGTCTAATGATTCTGAATACCTTAGTAATGAACATTTAATTGAAGCTATGTTTTGCACAAAAAATAAGGAAATTATTTAATTTCTCGAAAACCTCTGGAGATAGGTATAGGGAAGTATGAAACAAAAACAATTGGAAAATGGTAGAGAAGCAAAAAATGGAATAATATATAGGGTATTTCATTCGAAATTTCACAGTTGCTGCTACTTATTAGTATAAGCGGCAACGCCGCAGCGCCACTATTATTTAAGATTGATAGAGCAAAATCAATTATCCATGAAACCAAATTTTCAGAATAATCTCATGTCCCGTTCTTCGTAAACGTCTAACCTACCATCCACCGTGAGTGACCCTGTATATATATATATATATATATATATATATATATATATATATATATATATATATATATATATATATATATATATATATATATATATATATATAATTATTCATTCGAATTGTTGTTGCCTGTGAACTATTTCTAATCTCTTGATAATTATTAGCAATAACAGGCTTGTTGAATCTCAAAAAACTCGATTTTATTAAAAAGTTGACGTTTCGCCACGACATTCGTGGCTTTATCAAAACTTTTGAAAAAATTGAAATTTCTTTGACATTTATTGATTTGAAAAAAATTGAATCTATTCAA
>JARQZK010005212.1:0-50000 GCA_030704885.1 Cynegetis impunctata
AAAGAGCGATTTTAAAATCGGTTCATTGCTCCTTTCTATTTTCCTTCTCATAGTAGGCATGCCATATGTTGAAATTTTGACGTTTGTCATTTTTTGTCATCATTTTTAGTGAATGTCATTGCTGCTTTCTTTGTGTAGTCTTATAGAAATAATGGAAATGAAAATGAATTTACCCAAGAATATCATAGAAAATGCAGCCAAGCTGCGAATAATTCATTGCCGGAGAAATCCAGAGTCGTATACGACAAGGATTATGAAGAAATTAATCAATGAAAGTTGCTTCATTTCCCCTTGTACAATTAGCGGGCAAAATGGAGCATTATGCCCGCAAATGCGGTCGTTATGGCATAGGGCATAATGAGTGTGTTTATAGCAATCGTATCCAAGGTGAAATAAACATATAATATACAAGTGAAAAATAAAAATATGTATATATATATATATATATATATATATATATATATTATATATGATTATATATATATATAGTATATATTATATATATAATATATATATAAACTATCATTATATATAAACACAATATAAATATGAATATATATATATATATATATATATATATATATATATATATATATGTATATATAAAAATATATATAGATTATATCATCAATTACATAATATTATATTCCAAGATACTGTGTGAAGAAGATTGTTCTAGTAAATTTGAATTATGTCTCACTCAAAAGTAAACTATTTCCAGAAAAACCCTGTATGCCAAAGATTCCACAAGGTACAAAGTAAACAAAGCTACTGATCTTTGTCGTTGTCAAGCCAGAATTATATTCGGTTATTAATTCAGCAGTCTATAACGCTACATATTATTGTGTTTCAGGCTTGGCACCAACTTCAAATAGATCAGTAGGAAGCGCATATCAAATTTAGTACATTTAAATAAAGTCATAAAGCGCAATCTCACAAAAAAGCGACTGATTTTGGCTCGATTTAACCAAAATAAAAACATCCAACATTTAGATAATGCCATATAGCTCTGTTTCACAAAAGTTTTCGGTAACAGGCTATCATAAATAGTTATTATTTTTTTGTGAAATTAAATTTTCACAGAATATACAACTATGTAGGTAAACTTAAAAAGCATAAATCTGCATTCAAAATTATATCCAAATCGTTAGAGCCGTTTCCGAGATACGCAAATATAAATATATGCAAAAATATATAAGATATGTAATTCAATTATTTTTCGCTCTTCACTACCTTATGTCGTTTCCCTTAAATTGGTTCGATTTTTTTTCAATATCCGTTTTAATTTTTCTATTTTTATTGTAAATATAGATACGTTGTGAGTAGGGTTTTAGAAAACCACTATCATATAATCAAAGTGCCGTGTTATTGTAGAACTTTAAGTTAAAGAGGTTTTAAGTATCTTTCGTATAGACTGGCAATATAATTAGCTGAGGGTTTTAGTTTGTTCAGTTAAGTGTAGTAATTAAATTGTCCACAATTTAGAAGTTCGTTTGCAGGAGTGCTTTTCAAAATCTGGTACGCAATCTCTTCGTCCCGATACAAAATATTAATCGCTACATCTACACTACTAATAATCGAATTATTATTTCCTTATCATGAAGAAAAAAAATGTGGCTTCCATAATTAGCTCAGTAACATAAGATGATATCCTAAACACCAATACCTGAATAGGTTATGAAAAATTAACAAACACAGTATAGATACGTGCCTTTGATTTTTAGTCGTATTTTAGCCAGAAATGATAAGGATATTGCAATGTATCGAAAGTCAACAATCAAGCGCGGGAGAAGTTATTTTATCCGTTTTAGAACTCCTCCTGGACCATTATTTTAGAATTTTTTTGATGGGTGATATATACTTATACATATATATATATATATATATATATATATATATATATATATATATATATATATATATATATATATATATATACAGGGTAGCGAGAATGTCTGGCAACAAGCTATTTTCTCTGAAACTATTGAAGATATAATTATCAAATTCTAGGGTTATCAACGCGCTTACACTTTGCGTTTTTTAGAGGATCTGTCAAAGTTAAGTGACGTCACCATTCAGTGTACTGCCGCCATCTTGAATTTTTGCAAATAGCAACGTAGTTCGAGTGATATATTGTAGAAAAGCTTATTTCTTCCTCTTTTCAAAAATACTGAATAAGTACAACATTACTGAAAAAATACAAGAAACAAGTGCCAAAAACTTAAAATATTCAATTTTTCAACACATATCATATAACAAAAAAATTGACTAGAATATTAACACATAATCAACAGTTTCTTTACAACTGCTCAAAGTGTTGACCACCTGTTTCTTGGCAATAACACAATATGTCTTGGAAGCTTCGAATGAAATTGTTGATAATTTCTGGAGAAATTCCTTGCATTTCAAGACGTATGCAAGCTTTCAAATGTTTGTTGGCCTGTTAACATACACGCGGTCCTTCAGGTATCCCCATAAGAAAAAATCAAGTGGACTCAAGTCGGGAGATCTTGCTGGCCACTCAATTACACCTCTTCGACCAATCCATCTCTGAGGAAAAGTTATATCCAAACATTGCCTAACGTTTTTATGAAAGTGCGTAGGTGCACCATCCTGTTGGAAATATACGTTCATATTTGGAAATAGAGCAGTAATTTCAGGTATAATTTGATTCAGTAGAAGATCAAGATATTTTTTACCAGTAAAAGCGCCGTCGATAAAAATGATATGGTTTTTCACCAAATCAGCCCATACATTAACTTTTTGTGGGTATTGTGTATGGGCCTCATCCATCCATTGGGGATTAGAATCTGACCAGTACCGGCAATTATGTTGATTAATAGTGCCGTTTAGACAAAATGAAGCTTCATCACTGAATACAAGTGAATCTAAGAAATTATTTTGATCACCAATTTTCTCTAGAACCGTTTCACAAAACTCTAATCTTCGATCTAAATCATCCACCAATTCTTGGTGGTTTTTAATTTTGTATGGATGGAACTTATTTTGACGCAAAATTGTTTGTACCGACGTCCTGCTAATATCATGATTTCTTGCCAAGAAGATAAGTAGATGTTTGGTGATTTTGTTGAACATCTACTAGGACGTCTCAAGTCTTTCTTATTATAGTTGCAGTTTTTGGTCTGCCAGACCTTGGGCGATCCTGTACGCAACCGGTTTCATTAAATTTATTTAATATTCTGGAAACTGTTGATTTACTTATAGGCGCATGTTGAGGATTCAAGTCATTGAACAAATGACTTATTTCTTCATATGTACGTTTTTTATCGCCATATCCAATTAACATTAGTATCTGGATCCTTTTTTTCCGATAAGTACACCATTCATAATTTACTTTTCACAAATACAACTCTAACACTGCTGTTATCAAATAAAAAGACAAAATGAACTCTGACATTTCAAGGTGATTTTTGACATATTTTTCATTGCTTACCACTGTTTTTTTATTAACCGTATACCAGTGACGTACCAGCAGTCTTCAAAAATATAGAGAAATTAACTAACATATCTGCAATGTAATAGGATACTCTCTTAGTAATGTGGTACTTGTTCTATATTTTTGGAAAGAAGAAGAAATAAGCTTTTCTACGATATATAAGTCGACCTACGTTGCCATTTAAAAAAATCTAAGGTGGCGGCGGTACACTGACGGTGACGTCACCTGACTTTGGTCCTCTGAAAAATGCAGAATATAATCCCGTTGACAACCCTAAAATTTGATAGTTATAACTTCAATCGTTTTAAAGAAAATCGCTTGTTGCCGGACTTTCTCGCTACCCTGTATATATATATATATATATAAATATATATATATTTATAGATATATATATATATATATATATATATATATATATATATATATATATATATATATATATATATATAGTAAGAATTATTCGTGTTGAACGGAAAACACGCCCGTGGTTATAAAATTAAGTGAACTAGGACATTTATTTGAAACTAATCAAACAAACCTCCTAGCTTAGCTGGTTATAAGAGTTCACGAAGCATCGAAATATCAACAACTACCCTAGACGGTAATTGTTCGAAATGTTAATTTGTTTATCACAATCGATGGAAATTGATAGACAGACTGTTTCGCCCTTATCGGGGCTCATCAGTATCATCCATCCACCAGGAGTGATAACCAAACCAACATTTCAAACGGTCATACATATTTCTTCTTGTAACTCCATGACATATAAATATGACACAGCGCCACCAGTCGGAAACAATTGAACCACATCTTTCAGAACAGAAGAAAACATTTCGGCAACGAGAACAAGTACGTCCGAAACACCCGAAGGTGGGTACCATATTCGCTAAGCAAGAGTAAAGCTGACACATCAATTCGATGCGATTCAACATTACACACCGCAGGTAGCAATCGCCCCGAATTTTATCGCAATGGCAAATGAATATAAGTAAGAATTATTCGTGTTAAACGGAAAACACGCCCGTGGTTATAAAATTAAGTGAACTAGGACATTTATTTGAAACTAATCAAACAAACCTCCTAGCGGAGCTGGTTATAAGAGTTCACGGAGCATCGAAATATCAACAACTACCCTAGACGGTAATTGTTCGAAATGTTAATTTGTTTATCACAATCGCTGTGTCATATTTATATGTCATGGAGTTACTAGAAGAAATATGTATGACCGTTGGTTTGGTTATCACTCCCGGTGGATGGATGATACTGATGAGCCCCGATAAGGGCGAAACAGTCTGTCTATCAATTTCCATCGATTGTGATGAACAAATTAACATTTCGAACAATTACCGTCTAGGGTAGTTGTTGATATTTCGATGCTTCGTGAACTCTTATAACCAGCTCCGCTAGGAGGTTTGTTTGATTAGTTTCAAATAAATGTCCTAGTTCACTTAATTTTATATATATATATATATATATATATATATATATAATATGTTTGAGAAAAAATGAAACTCTGAGTTTAACGATTTTCACATATAATAAAACAACAACAGTTGCACAACGCGCGCGTTTGGCCGACACTACATCTTCTTCAGGTACGAATTTCAAACTAAAACTAGAATATCTAATGCAAGGTTTATGAAGTACAAATATAAATTACGGAAGTCCATTCTGGAATTCTAAGAACAAACTACCTTCGTTCGTTGAGAAGGTTAAGAAGGGGGGATCTGTTCACATCCAATTGGTTGTTAAGTAACTTCTGGGAATTTTTATGCCTATTAATTTCTAAAGTTTCCATAAGATTTAATTTGAACATTTTGTTCCGAGATGTAGAATTTCGAAATCTATCTAATGCAAGGTTTATAAAGTACAAATATAAATTACGGAAGTCCATTCTGGAATTCTAAGAACAAACTACCTTCGTTCGTTGAGAAGGTTAAGAAGGAGGGATCTGTTCACATCCAATTGGTTGTTAAGTAACTTCTGGGAATTTTTATGCCTATTAATTTCTAAAGTTTCCATAAGATTTAATTTGAACATTTTGTTCCGAGATGTAGAATTTCGAAATCTATCTAATGCAAGGTTTATAAAGTACAAAAAATTTGGGAAGTCCATTCTGAAATTTTAAGAACAAACTACCTTCATTCGTTGAAAGGGTTAAGAAGGGGAGATCTGTTCACATCCAATTGGTTGTTAAGTAACTTCTGGGAATTTTTATGCCTATTAATTTTTAAAGTTTCCATAAGATTTAATTTGAACCTTTTGTTCCGAGATGTAGAATTTCGAAATCCAAATTGAAGTCAGGTTTCTCTTTTATTAAGCATATATTGAATCGGTGTTATGATTTATGTAACTTCGCCTGTGTTCAGTAATCCTTTTTTTGAAATTTCAATGTTTCCGACATACATATATTTTATCGCAATTTCGGAAACTCCCGATTTACTAAGCTTATCTATTTTTAACTCTTTGTTTTTTATGTATTTTCCTAGACTATTTCTTGTTCTGAATGCTAAACTGAAATCTAGATTAGAGGAAAAGGATTTTAATTTGTTAGAAGCTTTGCCGAAATAATTTAAACTATTATATTTAATTCCTTCTGGTTTAATCAATGGGAATACTTGTGAAATTTCCATTTTATGATTTTTCTTCCTCATTATTTTGTCTATTATGTTTGGATCATATCTATTATTGACTGCTATCTGCTTGATTATATTAAGTTCTCTGTTGAAATTTTCTTGAGAAAGTGGTATAATCCTGGTACACTTTGGTTTCTCCAGCGGGCTCCCATCAAACCAAATAAGCTGCAATTTGTTATCTGGGGTTGTTTTCAATCGAAGAGAATAGCGATTAATGTAAAAAAAATATATTAACAAACATACTACATTTTTCTCTCTCGAAGTCGGATAAAAATGATAACTAATTCATGATCAATTGTTTGAATTGAACATGAAATATTTTTTAAACAATATATTTATAATGATTTTGAGGAAGTTTTTCAAACTCAAGTATTTATATAACGATTATTTTACGTAATTTCATTATTTTCATACCCGTTTCAATGTTACACTTAATAATAAGATATATTAAATCAGAACAATAAAGAGAGCACCTATCAATCTATTAATTTGAAATACATCTTCGAAAAGATAGTTATTATGAAACAAATGGCCTCTTGCCTCGGATCCCTGGAATAAATATTCAATAAGGTAGAAATTTACAATATAAATTGGTTCCGCTGTTGTTTGGTTGAAATAGTTTATACATCCAGAGAATTTCCCCAAGGTTCAGATGATATTATTCGAACAATGTGCGTTGTGTTCTCGTTTGTTGAACTGGCTTTGATGATAAGATATGTTACGGTATAGGATGCCATTGACTAAAGGCATACCTGCGGAGCTCTGAGCTCAGAAAGGGTTAATGTCTGAAGCGCTACAAACAATGGACTCCAGCATTATCCTTTTCATAGGTTGTAAAGATACATATTTCTCTAACCTCAAATAGAGTAAAATGATATTGAAATTTTTACCCGAAAATAATAGACTAACAAATAAGTCAACATTTGGGTGCGAGTGTAGTTTCTTATCCGTTTTAGGCCATCTACAACACAATTGTTGAAATTTGTTCGATTGGTGATATTTTTAAGCTATTGCATAGCTTTTATCGCGGGCTTTGAGCGCGGCGACCGAATCAAGAAATTCCGTAACGAAAATAAAACCTCACAACCCCACTCTTCCTACCATCTAGCTCGGCCCAGAGCGTTCGCTTAACGTGTATGTATATGGTACGACTGTACGAAGCTCGCACGGATCGAGAAGAACTGCTCCGAAATCGTACGAATACGTAAGCAGCTGTTTGTGAGAAAGTATATAGGTATCTATCATATCTTATCAAGCTAGTTAGTCGAGTACTTAGCGTACGCTGGCTAGTATTTGGGAGGTCTCGGGTTCAAACCCCGGGGCCGACTGGTCTGCAATGATTTTTTTTTCAGAGGTTTCCTCATGGTAATGTAAGCCACTGCTTGCAAACTTATAAGGCGAATGCTGGGCCAGTATTAATCCTCTGAACCCTACCCACACTTCGACTTCCTATGTTCCATAAAATATCCCGTCTCACCTATCCTTAATGCACTTGTACATACAAGTGATCTGGCAGAAGGAGTTCATTCCATACTAAAGCTGCCCGCCTCCCTGACACATACTTCAGAGAGGAATAAAACACGTGTGTTTCTTTTTTTTATCATATCTTTATAATGCCACACTCACCGCATGTGCGCCCTGTAAGTATACATGTAGGTATATATGTATACATAGGTGTACCTATGTACAACAGTGAATAGCTATATATATATTACTAATATTATGACTCCGAATATTGATATAAATATTGCACACGTTAGCGATGTTAATGTTAGGCGCTCATTTGTTGGAGATATTTGTGCGTGCCTTTGCAAACTTAGAGATGGCCGACACATACTCATGGTAGCAATTTACATTCCTCCGAATCCAAAATTGGACGAGAATATATGATATGTTCTTATTTCAGTTACCATAAACCTATAGTTTCATTGATAAAAATTCCTGCATAACCTACATGTATTGTAAGATAATAAAAATATTTTAAACGATATTAACTTCTTATTTATTCGATAAAAGAAAAATATTTGTTTTCTTATCGGTCAACACGTTCAAAAAGTGTAACTCGAATTAATATCAAAGAAAAAACTTGAATTAATATCAAAGAAGAAGAAAGAAAATACTGCATAAATAAAAAATTAATAAATAATTTTAATTGCATCAGTTGATAAAAAAATGCTATGCAGTAGCTTTACCGCTGCAGTCCTCGAGTGCCACACGTTTTTTTTTCATAATTGCATCTCCAACGGCTCCCATCGCCCAAATTAGCTGAAATTCTACCTATCTTAGTAGTTGTATCTTCCCCGAAAATAAAAGACTACTGTAGCATATCAAATCAAAAGTCAGGTTCGGTACAAGTTTTTTTATCTGTTTTAGAATTCCTGGCAAAGATCTTACAAAGTTTTTGGATGTCTGATATGAAAAAGTAGATATATATTTTTTTGCAGGTATATATTGGGATCTTCAGCGGTTCCCATCGAACCAACTCAGCTAAAATTTGTTACCTATTTATTACCCCGAGGCGAAGCTAAAGGGGTTATAGTCTCACGACAAAAAGTTGGTAACTGGCCCGATTTTAAAAATTCCAACGGATATCGATAAAACACATATGATTTCATTAGGGAATTTGAATTCCCAATTTTTACCAACAAAAAATAAAAAAATATAGCGTTTTTACCCCGAGGTGAAGCTAAATTCTCACTACAAAAAGTTGGGATCTGGTCCGATTCCAACGGATATCGATAAAATACATATGATTTCATCAGAGAAGTTTTGTTCCTAATTTTTCCGTACGAAGAATAAAAAATTATAGCGTTTTTTAGATAGGCATTACGACACGCGCATGCGCCACGGTCGATATGTACGAAGTCCTACAAAACATGCGTCGAAGTGCTCTGTGTGCCACGGTAACCAAGCGACGTTGATAGCTTAAGCTTGATTCTGCGTCTGTGTCTGCTTCCCATCCATAGAGATATCTTATCAATTTGATTCATAATTTGCAGCAGAATGAGCCGGGATAGGATATTCAAATTCGACAGTCAAACAATGAATTTTTTTGCTAAATTTTCACGGATTTTATTCGTAATATCGACTTATTAATACATTTATTGCAATTTTCCTTCATTCCATTCGTAAAATCGACTTTCATTGTTATTTAATTTATATAATAGGTACATTCAAAAAATATTGACGACATGCACATGCGCCGAGGGGTTTTATCATTCCTAGTGCTACGCAGTAGGGTGTCCTTCATTTTTTATTTTATTGAAAATTTGAATTGTGTACTGAAGAACCACGTTTTAATAGCAAGCCGTAATGAAAATTAGAAAAAAATTTATTTAATTTTTATTCGAAAATAAGTATAAAAATTTACGAAGTGCATCGTGTACTGATAGCGAAGCCAGATGCGATTCGAACGCAATAGTCTGCGTGTAGTGCAGCGCGGTAGAGGAAAAGCTCAATCTGCAGAACCTGTGGAGTTCATGAGATGTTTAACTACCAGAAAAAAATAAGAAATATCTACCGAAAAATGACAACTGTTGGAGAAATTTTCCCAGATTTTAATAGTTTCGTTCTGCCTCGAAAACAACACCAGATATCAGCTCATTTGGTTTGATGGGAGCCGCTGGAGATAGCAATATGTACTGATATGAAACAATAATGTAATGGAGAAATTTACCCAAAATTTCAAATTTTCTTTCTGCCTCGAAAAACTTACTGTTTATTTTCGATTCGCTGCATTAGTCCGTTATTTTCAGGGAAATACGACTGAAATAGTTATTTATGTACCAAGTGCGTTATATGGATCCTAACGCCCGATGGGCGTTAGGATCTAGTAACGCACGTGGTGCATACAAGATTTTATTTTTCACGAAAAAATTATTTTATTATGATGAAAAATCTATTTTAAAATAGGTTCAATGCTCCTATACTTTCCATTTTCCTTCTCATAGTAGGGATGTCATTTGTTGATATTTTGACGTTTGTGAATATTTTTGTCATCATATTCAGTGAATGTCATTGCTGCTTTCTAGTCTTATAGAAATAATGGAAATGAAAATGAATTTACCCAAGAATATCATAGAAAATTCAGACAAAGCTGTGAATAATTCTTTGCCGGAGAAATCCAGAGTCGTATACGACAAGGATTATGAAGTACTTAATGAATGGAAGTTGCGTTATGATCCATAATGTTTCTGCAAACTGGACTTGACCAACGTGTTCAGGTTGATGTCGTCTGTACTGACTTCAGCAAGGCTTTTGATAAAACAGATATCAGTGTTCATATCTCTAGCCTTGCTGGGGTTGGTGTGGTTGGCAGTATGCTTGGATGGTTTGAGTCATACTTGTCCAATAGGTTTCAATTCGTTTCGGTGGAGGGTTACTCCTAGGATCTTTTTGAGGCATGTTCTGGTGTACCTCAGGGCTCTCACTTAGGGCCTTTATTATTTTTAATATATATCAACAAGATTGCAAAATGTTTTACCAAATGTAAATTCCTTCTCTTCGCGGACGATTTGAAGATAATGAAGAGTATCAGCTCCGAACAGGATTGCTTGGATTTGCAGTGTGAATTGAATGCCCTTTGTAGTTACTGCGGTGAAAACCAACTATTTTTGAATTTAGATAAATGCCAGGTCATTTCATTTACGCGCAATATAAATAAAATTATCTATCCTTATAATCTTGATGATACTGTCTTGCCTAGGGTAGATAACATAAAAGATTTGGGGATAACTTTTGATTCTAAGCTTCTTCTTGACCGTCATATTGACCAACTAGCGCATTCCTGTTATAAAATTTTGGGCTTTATTACTAGAAAAAGTAGACACTTTACGAATTTGAAAACTTTCACTATTTTATATAACTCCTATATTTACAATGAACTCGACTTTGCATCAGTAGTTTGAAGACCGAAATATTCAGTATATATCGCCAGGCTCGAGAGGATCCAGAACAGATTATTAAAATTTATCTCGTTTAAATTTAACTTTCGTTTGACACCTAGAAATCCTGAGAACTATCTTCTTCGTTCAACCCAATTTGGTTTCATTTCCCTCGAAGATAGAAGAAAAATCAGTGATGTCCTTTTCCTATATAAACTTCCCAACAATATCTATAATTCCCCTGACCTTCTTTCCTCCGTACCTTTCCATGTTCCGTGCCGTCTTCTCAGAAGTAGTGATATGTTCCATATTCCCTTTCGAAATACTAATAGCGCGATGAATTCGCAGCTCTGCAGGATGATGCGATGCTGCAACTGTTTGAGTAATGTTGATTTGTTCCATCTAACTCAAAATTCAATCAAGCAAAAGCTCAAAAAGATGTTCTTGCGCGAATAAGATTTCTTCACCATTTCACTTTTATTGTTTCACTATATTTTAGTTTACTCTAGTTTTTATTGTATCAAGATATTTTTATTTGTTCTTTTAATTTAGTTACTTTTCTTCTTTTGTTTTTTATAAAAGTCAATTGTTCAATTTGACACACTTTGTATTTTCAAGTAGTGGGCACTGTGTTGGGTGGTTATCACCAGTTTTTAGTCCTTTTTGCATAAATAAATAAATAAATAAATGCCCGCTCATAACGCCCTAGAGCATAATAAGTGTATTTATAGCAACCGTATCTAACGTAATATCAACAAATAATATACAGATGAAAAATAAAGGTATTTATTCGTACTTAATAATGGTCAAATTTCTTCTCAGTCAAATTGCCCACTCTAAAAACTCTTCTCCTGCACTGGGCGTAATAAAGTACTTTGGAAAGTATTTTCATGAGCATAATGAACCAATGGCTCTAAAACTGTTCATAATTCAAGATATAACTCATTACAAAAATTTCCAACTACTACTCCATCTGCAGATGCCTAGCGAATTTAAAATTTTTAAAACCGTTGTTGAAACAATGTATATAATTATCAAATCATGAAAAGCATACTTGTTGACCATGGTCAATTTCATACATTACATAAGGTGAACAAGGAAAATTCCTTAATAATTTGAAAATTATCAAACAACTTTCCAAGGGAGCTGGTTATACGTATTCCACAACGCAACGAATTTCTGCATTTTCAATCTAAGCGGTGAATTGTTGGTTCCCAAAATCCTTGGTGGGAGGGCGCTCTGGGTTGTTATCCAGACAGTGTTACCGACCACGATTTGTACTGAGGAAAAATTATAAAGTTGTTAATTCACTCACTTGTCAAATGAGCTGCACTGATGAGATCTAATAAGATCGAAACAGCTGTATGCAGATTTTGAGTGGGGATGACTTTACAATTACTATAATTCACCGTTGGATTGTGAATGCAGATTTTGCGGAAAACGTATAACCAGCTCCCCTGGAAAGTTGTTCGATAATTTTTAAATTATTAAAGAATTTTCCTTGTTCACTTTATGTAATATATAATTAAGAAGAAGAATGATAATCAATTACCATCGAGCATCGGCATCATCAATTACTCTAAGATTTCGGTGTGCTTGATTCCGTGCATCAAGCTAAGTGAAACGCTTGTACCTATTACATGTTTTGCTGTTATCGGAAGGTTTCAGAGCTCAAGCAAAGGTGAGAACTATGTTGAAATTATAGCGTAACAGTTTCATTTCCCTAGAGTGTGATAGGATAATGAAGATGCACTATCTGCACAGGCACTTAGACCATTTACCTGAAAATTAAGCAGACAAGGTGAGAAATTCGTCCATGATATCAACACTTTGGAGGAACACCACTGATAAAGATGTGATACGGACATGATGGCAGATCAATGAACATTAAAACAGCGTGAGCAGCAGAGCTCCGTCACTGAGGTTGTATTTTTCGTGGAAAGTACATTGCGCCAAGATGCGATCCAGACGGTATAAGTCTGTCCAGCGACCGTTGGCGTGTACGTCACCAATTGTATATGACGTCGATCGTGAACACTGTTGCTAGACGTAATAAATAATCTTAAATCTAAATAGCTAACCCAATTTTCAACAGAATGAGATATCTTGCATGTTTGACATGGCGGGGATTTTTAGCGGTAAATTCAAATTGACCATTATTCCCTACCAGAAATGACTATCTATATGGAATCCATATTCATCGATCGATAAATCAAACTTAATTAAAAAATCTTCTAGGTTACTCGGCGACTGTCAAACGTTAAATGTCGATTACCGGCGCGTTGGTCGAGAGGGTCCGACAACATTGCAAATTTTTCAATTAAATTACAACTTAACAAACATTCAACTTCTTTTCATTACTCGGAATGTTAGTTTTTCTTGAGATATACATACGATTTGATATGTTAAGAATAGAATATTTGTCGTAATGGATGATCCGTTCACTATCATCATATAACTACTTTTTCAGAAAATTACTTACGATAGATATAAATTTTGACCATTTCGAATTTTATTTATTTGGGTAGGCAGCCTTGCGTCGTTATTTGCGCATGACTGTGACGTACACGCCAACTTAGACTGGACAGACTATATAAATAATCTTCAATAGCAAAGGGAAATAAAAATTGCTAGATAATTTATTCAATTCAAAAAAGAAAATCGTGAACAGCATCGCTTAGTAAAGAAATTACGCAGTGGTATCATAGAAAATAATTTATTTTGAAAAAACACATCAAACTCGCAACATGCACCGCGTAGGTACTGATAACGAAGAAGGTGTGAAACTGGTGAAGCTGTGGAGTTTCCAATTTTCGAAAAAACAAGAAATATATATAAACGGCGGTGGTTGGAAATATTTCCCAAAGTTTGATAGGTTCGTTGTGCCTCGAAAAATACATCAGAAAGCACAGTTCAACTCATTCGGATTGATTGAAATTTGAAATAGCTGGAGATGCCAATATGTGTCGGAATTATAAATATAGATATATATATATATATATATATATATATATATATATATATATATATATATATATATATACAGTGGTCTGGAAGGTCTAAAATGAAAATAAAAAACTCCTGCACGACTTAAAAGGAATTTTGCGAAAACGATTGAAGAAAAACTTTCGAAGTCACTAGTAGAGTCTTTTTGTTGCCTTTGCCTCTTTCTTAGTTATTTATAATCAAATAATACAGAATTTTAGTGCACCTTATATTCTGTATGAATTTCATTATATTCAACATATCTCAAAGACACGAATGCACATGTCGTATCTACAAGAGTTTCTTCGTATAGTTCTAAAAATTCCTGGAAAAGGCGACACGTACGACATTGTAATAATTTTTATTTACACAACTTGAAACCAAGTGTTTTTAATTTGATTATTCTGCTTGAGCTCAATAAATATCAAGTATAGACCTACAATATTCAATAAAAATATTTTAAGGAAATAATAATAATAAGAAAATATTTATAAAAAGGACCATTTTTCGTTCATTCAATTCAGGATATAAGACCCATAAAAATTTATTTTCGTAGACAATAGTACCAGAATCACTATTGACCAGTCCTTTTATCAAGAAATTTTCTATAATGCAGTAGGTACTTTACAGGAATAATGCAAAAAACATAAATGTTTACCTAGATAATAAAGAAAATTATTCCACATGCATTAAGTGAAAGATCTATTTTGAATGAGCCGAGCAGAATTATTATTTATAAATTTCATATAATACAAGTAGTTTGTATTGAAGATCCCGCCACTTGATGAACGTAAGTTAATATTATATTCCGAATGAAAAAATCATTGTTGAATTAACTTCACTTATAGTCACACATACGTATATATATATATATATATATATATATATATATATATATATATATATATATATATATATATATATATAACATTTTGATAATTATTAGCAATAACAGGCTTGGTGAATCTCAAAAAAACTGGATTTTTTAAAAAGTTTACGTTTCGCCACGACATTCGTGGCTTTTTCAAAACTTTTGAAAAAGCATCACTTTCATCGGAAATTCAATCAGAAAACTCAAATCTCCCTTGTCTGAGCACGACATTAACATTGCTTATCGTACAGGTAATAATTTGGGAAATCATATAAAAAATAATAAATCCAAAGTTCATAAAAGATAATAAATCAGGAGTTTATAAAATTAATTGTGGTGATTGTGATAAGTTTTACATTGGTAGAACTATCAGAAGTTTTCAAACTAGAATTTCAGAACACAAAAGTAGCTTTGTTAATCAGAAGTCGGATTCACATTATGCAAACCATTTAATCAAAGAAAATCACACATTCAATTTCGATTTTAAAATTTTAAAAACTGAAAGTAAGGGAATTAAACTAAATTTTTAAGAATCATTCAAGATATACAAATACAAGCATTCCGGTCTCCTAGTGAATAGCCAAATCGATCATACTTCAAGCCCCCTTCTCAATCTTTTCAAAATTACCGAACTACCTGACTAGCAGTTCAGAATTGGTTTTTCCCATTCTAATAATCATTTGTATCCATCTTTCTATTTATCTCTTCTACAGAATTTGTCATTTCTTGTTTTCGATATAACAGAGAATCATAGTTCGTTTGCCATTAGCATCTGAAGTTCCACCGAAACGTGCGTCATGCGTTATTTCTTTTAATAAATGTGTAAATTGTTATTATTAACCATTGTTTTAGTATGTTTATTAATTTACACCAACTATCAGCCCAATCAATCCAAAATATATATATATATATATATATATATATATATATATATATATATATATATATATATATATATATATATATATATTATATATATATATATATATATATATATATATATATATATATATATATATATATATATATATATATATATATATATATATATATATATATATATATATATATATATATATATATATATATATATACATGAGAACGCTAAACTTCAACATCGTTTGACCGATCATCGCCAATCTTGACACATCTAATGGTTAGTTCATGCAGAAAGCTTTGATGAATTTTTTCAAATTCAATTCTCCTCTAGATTGTAATTAATCTTTCGAAGGTTTTGACAAAGTAACGATTTTCGTGACGAAACGTTGACTGTTTGATGGAGTCAGTTTTCTAGCTCAAATACCCTAATTTATTTTCTAGTTGGGTAATTAATGATTCTTCTGTCTAAAATTTGTTGAGCTGGTTTTAGTATTATCCTAACTTGAAGCTTAAATCTAATTCTAATTTCTTCATTACCTCTAGATACCATCATATGACGATCATTAATGTTCTATTAAATAATTTGGTAGAATCGATTCATTTTAATCATTAGGTGTTCAACCCTCATACCGTTCATGATGAAATGAAACAGGCAACAACGCCCTACTCATTTATAATATGCTTAACCAGCGGATATTAGCCCTCGTTATCGTTGTTAATTACACTTTACATGAAATATTGTTGACAGAGCAAGCTTTATCGGTCTGAGAACTAACATTCTGAAATCATTATTCAATTTTATTTCAGATTTTGTGGACAATATTGAGCATCTGAATGTTTTCTGTATTGTGATCTGTATCGACATGTATTTTTCAAATTATAGATTAACTTTCTTTTTAAATATGGGTTAATTTCATTGCGTTCAGTACACCTATTTATTTCATGATGCATGGAGAATATTATCTTAATGGAACAATGTTGATAACAAATTTCACATAAATTTGTTAAAAATTCGTGACTTGCGTTTCGAACTACTACTTCTTCATCAGATGCTAACACTAGTATTATTTAACAGATAAAGGTATTAATATACAACGGCAATTGAAATGATGATCTGCACACACAATCCAAACAAAAGACCTTTATTTTATTATTAATACTAGTGAGAGGCTCCATCGCCCATTAAATAGATCCATGAAAGATATAGATCGATGAAAATATAGATTCCCGAACTCCGATGCTTGCAACGCCATTGTCTTCCGTACGCCTATGTCGCGCCCGGCGCGCCATCTGCTCGCTGTCAATCTCGAGTTCGTGCGGAGTCGGCTAGATACTACGACCTCATTGGGCCTCGCCGCGCCGAAACTTCTCAATAGAATTCAACTCGTCTAACTATCGGCTTTAAAGGCGGTCACGTGAATTCGAGTGCGATTGAAGCGAAAATGGTTCTCAAGCGTCAGGAATGCTGCCGTTTTCGCGAATTCCGGAGGAACGTCAAACTTTAAACGTTCGATATCGAAAATCGGAGTCGCGGTCGCGAACGGGACCTAGCCGCACTACGAAAAGGTTCGAGGCGGTCGACGGGGCCCTTCGGGCCGCGCGATTCGACCCGGATCTTCTTATCCCGGCTTTATAAGTTCGCGAAAATGCGGTCGAATTTGGCGAAGCAATTATTTATTTAGTAATATATACTAGTGAGAGGCTCCCCCGCCTATTAAATAGATCCGTGAAAACTATAGATCGATGAAAATATAGTTTCCCGAACCACGATGAGTGCAAAGCCTGTCCCTGCCTCTGTCGAACGGTACGCGACGCGTCAAGTGCTGAGCCCGTCCCTGCCTCTGTCGAACGGGCGCGCCATCTGCTCAGTGTCAACCTGTAGTTTGTGCGGAATGGGTAGAATACTTCTATACTCCGCCGTGCCGAAACTTCTCGATAGAATTCGACCCGTCCAACTGTCGGCTCGAAAAGCGGTCACGTGAATTCTAGTCCATGGGAAGCGAAAATAGTTCTTAAGTGTCCGGAATGCATCCGTTTTCGCGAATTTCGGAGAAACGTCAAACTTTAAACGTTCGATATCGAAAATCGGCGTCTCGGATCGAGGCGAGACGTAGCCTAAGCACTACGGAAAGGACGTGGGCGATCGACGGGGCCCTTCGGGACCCGCGATTCGGGGCCGATGTCCTTATCTCGGCTTCGTAAGTTTGCCAAAATGCGGCCTTCGGCCGCCTGCATTTTGGGAAGTCGAATTTGGCGAAGCAATTATTTATTTAGTATTATATACTAGATAATACCTATTGTATATTTATATGTGTATCTTATATAGATACCTACCAGTTTCAGTCAGCATCTGGCGAAGAAGTAGCGATTACTTCAAAATGCGCGTCATGCTTTTTTTATAAATATGGAATATCCGGATAAAAGAGTATGGAGCAGTTGTATCTCGACAATGGTGAGGCCTAGAGGTTAGGCGAAAAAATTGTTGTGATTAAAATGGGCATGAGGAATGGGTGGAATATATTCTGAAGTTCGTGATTTGGTTGCTAGAGGTCGTAACTGAATAATTATAAAATTGACGCTATCTCGGAAAATTAAACGATGGGCTATAACTTTAAAAATATTACTTGTTAGCTTGACTCATACCGCATCATTTTATTTTGCATAATTTTTTATATATATCATTACACAACAGGGAGAGAATGATGCAGTTTTCAATATGAATATTTCAATATTTCCTGAACCGTTGAACTGATTTTAATATTTTTGGCTTTGTTTGAAGGAGAATTTTATCGTCTTTCAAAAGAAATCTGCTGAACTATTTGATTCGAAATAAACATGAAGTTTTAAGACCGATTAAAACTTTTTGTGATTTGTATTGAATAGTTGTATTGCATGTATTGTTTTGTTTACAGACCTTTGGCCAATATAGAATTATCTCAATTTAATTGAAAACTGAATATCGTTATCTTCTTTCTTTTTCGATTTACAGGACAAAATGTTAAATTTTAGTACCTCAAAAAGATCAAGTTACCTTAGCAAAAAAACAATTGATACAGCAATGGTTACTGTAAAATTTTTAATATTTGCTTTTCAATACTTGTTTTTCTCCAGCAAAAATATGCCATCTGATGAAGCGGAGGAAGAGTATTGAATAGTTCGAAGAATTTGTTCACGAAATGTTATATATATATATATATATATATATATATATATATATATATATATATATATATATATATATATATATATACATATATGATTTGGGTCAAAAATTGTTTATTTTATGTCTTCTTCCAGAAACAGCATTTGCTCCGTCTATATTGACAAATGCTATAGCTTCTCTTGAATCTGGTGATTTTGGTGAAGAAATTTCGCAGCTTCATGTCTCTTGGGGAAGACACGAGGCTACAAATGACTTCCAAGCCTTCGACATAAACAATGAGAGGAAAATTAATTGAGCGTACCCCAAACAAAACTTCTGGAAGGTTTTACTGCATGGTTAACTTTAGTTCTAGTTCGGATGATGATGAAGATCATATGTCGCTCGCCCAATTAAAAAAAAACAGCAGTTCGGGAGTTTATGAATACACCGGTTAAAATTACTGAAAAAACATCACAGCTAGAGAGAAGGTCATACATCGCAGTGGAACTCGAGTCATCAAAGACCTATTTGACAAAAACAAGAAAGAAAAAAACATTATGAATAACCTCAACCCCTATATAAGTGGTAGTAGAGAAAAACAGGCGAGTTGGTTCTGTCACGGCCACGCGGAGAGGCTGAGACATATTATTTTGAGTGTCCTGTTATATATATATATATATATATATATATATATATATATATATTTATATATATATGTATATATATATATATATATATATATAATTATGTATATATGTATATATATATATATATATATATATATATATATATATATATATATATATATATATATATATATATATATATATATATATATATATATATATATATATATATATAATTCATGATGAGACCAAATTTGGCGTAAAAAATAATTGTGTTGGGGTTGTAGTACAGCATGCTTCTGTAGCAGTAATCTAATTTCCTTGAAAAGCAGTTACATTAACCTTTAGGATCCTGTTCTGATATTTGGGGAGGACTGTAATTCTAGAGTTGCTCGGATTATCCGGAACTCATATGGATTCCGCAACATCAAGATTAATATGAGTACCACTGACAACAAAAGCCTCACCAACTGAAATAATAGCCTACGCATTCTGATGATTATGATATTAACAGTCTGCGACCATTCCAACAGGAATTTATTCATCATTGGAAAACCGTTATAGGCAGAAGAGAAATAACATTTCGAATAAAAATTACGATGCAGTGTGGTTAAAATTACATTTGCTTTCTTACTTTACATGCGATGGCTTTAAATCGAAATGGGTTATGAGGAACATAGAATAATCAACAGAAAAAAAAAGAGGGGTGTCGTGGGACAACCCGTTGTATATATTGTTGCTATATATTATGTTTTGAATAGCAGGCACAAAGAAATAAATTAACAACGTTTCAGAATGATGAAATGAAGAAAATAATATAAATGAAGAAAGCGCACTAAAATACTAATTCATAATTTTTTTCCAAATAAACATTTTAGTATAAGTTATTATAAAAATATGGAGTAACTACGAACTAAATCAGTACATTGAAAATCTCAGTTATGATTGGTTGGCGGTAATTAAAGTGGAACAAACGTTTGCGATTTAAATTTATATATTATGTTAGTGGTTGGAGAATACTGAATCGATTGTGAAATTGTATATTCTATATTTTGCTAGATTTTGGTTAACTACTAAATTGAATTCATTCATAAGAAATTGTGTCAACGGCTAAAGGTCTAGATCAGAGAGTTTGATGTTGAAATAGCTATACTTTATTGATATGAACAAAAATGAAGAATGTCAAAAGACTTGTTTCCTTTAATTGTTTATTCTTATTTCTGATTACAATTATAGGAAAAGACAGTAGATTATTTTGAGAGATCATTAAAAATTATATGTATACCAAGATACTGATTTTATATCCATCATGTATTATTTTCATATAGGGCAGGGATCTCCAACCTTTTTTCACCTAAGAGCACATTCGAGCAGCCGGGTTAGGGGCGGGCACCATTTAAAACTCAAATGTTCAAAGTAAATTTATAGTTCGAGATTTTTAATAAAACACAGAATGTACAAAAAAATATTTAATTCCCAAAACATAACATTGTTGTTTATATTTCATGTAATAGTGACTTGAAAAGGCGTGGTTGCATGGGGACTGCTTGAATAAGTTTGTCTATTTTGTAACTATTTTCATGACGTGCTCAAAGGGTAGTATTCTACCACACAAAACTTCCTACGACATGAAGTTTGGAAATGATATATCTTTCTTGCAGAAGGCAATGTATCCTTTGATATTAATTGATATCAATTGACTTTATTATTGCATTATGTTCTATATAATATATTATTAATTGACTTTGCGTATGTTCTAAATATGTTATAGATATCCTTCCCTGTTGTTCGTCCTTTCATGGATAATATTTTCCGTAGATCTTCTTTTACAGTAAAACTACAACATACTTTTCTCACCATAACTGCCAACTGTGCTATGTCTGTTATATCTGTAGACTCTTAAAGTTGTAATGAGAACCATTCACATACTTCCGAATCACAGTTTAACTGAGCTTGCACGTCTTTTTAAATATCGTGTTTTTTTCTTGTGACTGTGCTGGCTTGTATTGCTAACATAATCTCAACATTGTTGCAAAATCCCTCAACTAAGTGATCGGTGTCAGTCAAAAAGAATTTTTCAACAACTCACCATCCTGGAAAGGATTTTCCTTCTTCGCACCGGGATCTCAAAAAGTATACGAACACTGTGAATTACCTGACTTCATCAGAAGAAGACCTTCTACAGAATAACTTTCACAATTCATTATTTATTATTATAGGCTAGGCATATTAGGATTTTCAGACACAAGTTTTGCTATAGTTTTGATTTTCTCATCCTTTATGTTTTTTGGGTCGCTGAACACGAATTTGTTGAACAAGTTTGCTGGCAAAAATTTTTTTGACAAACCTGTTTTATACAAAATTAAAGCAGACAAAATTGCCTACATTTGTTACACGAAACGTTTTTTTCGCAAGGCTAACCGTTTTGCCGCTAAAGCGGGCCCAAAAATCGCCATATTTCCATATCTAGTGACATTCACCGTTCACGCGAAAATCGACCTTGCTGTGATACTCAACTGTTATAACAATTTATTACATTATACAATTTATATTATATAACAGTAGATTTCTCATGAATAACGTTTTTTTTTGAAGATTCACCCAGTGATTCTCAATCACTGTGCTGCGGTATTTATGTGTGCCGTATAATGCATATTAAAGAAAAAAAAATCTAAAACTTTTTATAGATGAATGCTGCTAACCCAACATGTAAATGAGACAAAAATTATCTAGATCTTACAGCACTGATGTTACAGTGAGAAATGGCGTGGCTCTTATTCTTCTACTTCTTCTTGTCCCTGCCCTTTTTTCTATCAACAATTAAAGCAGTCATGAAATGTATCAAAGTTTTGGGAATTACGGATTCTGTATCATCCATGAAACAGTCAGGAGCGGAATAGTCTCTAACATCGTAAAATTGGGATATGCTGACATCGCATATTATTTTGGCTGCTGCTATTCGCAGCCTCTCTTCTTCTTCTTCTTCTTCAGATCTACACTTCTGTTGGTAAAATGCGTCATGCAATATTTTCTCTCCTATATTTTTGAAACAAACCACAGTCTGCTTATTCTTTGAAAAGGTGAAGAGTATGTCATTGCCATACTTTCTTTGAAGTCGAGATTCCACTGTCTCTGTCTCTGGTTTGTAGTCTCCTTTTATTTCGGCCATCAGTTCTTCCATTGAAAGCTGACACTCATCATCACTATTTTCCATGTATGTGTATATATGCTGCATTACTACATCAAATGCCTGAGCACATGGTCCCCGTCTTTTCTGTTGCCCGTCTGTGTTTGGTGTTCGTTTTCCAATAAGTTCTATTCGGAACTTTTTATGATATTGCGCCTCATATGCAACCAAATCAGGTACATGCTCAATTCGGTGTAAAACCGCCCTTCCAAATTCATCATCACGATCTCGTGCGCCCTTCATTACACTTTCTCCTAAACCACCAGCTATCAGGAGTTGTTTTGGCTTCTGCCGCTAAAAATTGTTTGGTAATTAGTAATCCACATATAAAGCAGTCTGAACGTGCATTCGGGAACTCTTGATCTGGTTTTTCTGGGTTTATGCGTCTCCATACTGTATCCTTTTGTCTCTTAATGTGTGAGAGAACGGCTCGCTCAAATGTGTATATTTTTCGACACTTATCATGCACTCTCATAGATGTTTCAACATTTTCCCTTATTCTGTAAACTTTGATTTTGCAAACTCTTCATTTGATGGGATATAAATAGGCAAAAGGCATTAAATTTGACTATACCAGTTCTCGACTCCTCTCAATTTATTCAACATTGTACGATGTCTTTTCAATCTATCACCTTCTCTGTATTTTCTTTAGAGTAAGTTTTCACTTTCATATGGCTTCACAATTTCACTTGAAACTAACATTGTTATGAAAATCTCCAAAACTTTCATAATAACCCGTGTTCAAAGTTGGTTTTGAAGAGCCATGTTTTGACGTTATCACATAAGCTCAGTCTCGATGTCAGATCCCGATGACTGAATATCAATAAGTGTGGGGACCTTCTAAGCATGCCGGAGGAGGATGCTGACTCTCAACAATAAAAGGACTCCGCAACAATTTTTTTTTTCAGTATACAATTTCAAAATTTGACGGCACACTTCAAGAATTTTGCGGCACACAAAAATACCGCGGCACAGTGATTGAAAGTCACTGGGTGAGTCTTCCTGAAAAAAAACTTATTGATGAGAAATCTACTGTTATATAATATGAATTGTATCATGTAATAAATTGTTAGTATCACAGCAAGGTCGATTTTAGCTTAAACGGTGAATGTCACTAGAACTAGATATGGAAATATGGCGATTTTTGGGCGCGCTCTAGCGGCAAAACGGTTAGCCTTGCGAAAAAAACGTTTTGTGTAACAAATATAGGCAATTTTGTATGCTTTAATTTTGTATAGAATGCGTTTGTCAAAAAAATGATTCCTTTTTGAGATATAGGCCGAAAACTGAAAAAAGGGCCAAAATTCTGTCAAAAAGTGCCCAAAAATCAAAGTTCCGGGCTAAATTTTTCCCAGCAAACTTCAATTTCGTGTTCAGCGACCCAAAAAACATAAAGGGTGAGAAAATCAAAACTATAGCAAAATTTGTTTCTGATCCCTCATTTTTTTGCTAATATGCCTAGCCTATTAGAATCATAATGAATTGACAGCGTTTGAGAGTAATTATGAGTATTATGACTAGCATGGCTTACTATCGCAAAAATTGATTTATACTGCTACAGGAAAGATGTTCATTTTACAGACTCATCTTATTCAGGTGAGGTCTAGTGAGAAGAAATGTTAGTTATATTCATATGTCTGTGGTTATATTGCGAACTTGGTTTCAGATCAGGTTAAGGAGTTTCTGTGTTCTAATTTGACGTGTCTTTGAAGCTTTTTTCCAGATGTGCATGCTTGTAGATGTCCGGTGACTTTTTTTTAAATTATAGTTCTATTTATTTCTGTGTGTTTCTTTGGACTTTTTTTGGTTGTCATTGAAGATCAGGTTTTAATTAATGAAGTGTTGTATTTCTTCTTGCTTTAATATGTTTTAAAATGTCAGAAATAATATTAACAATGAATTTTGAAGTTTCACTTATGCTTTCATGAGCTATCACTTACATAATCTAGTTTTATAAGACAAAATGTTAAAATACGGAATATGTAATTTTAAATGAAAATTAATAAGTAAAACACTTGTCTAAAAGCTACAAACTAAAAAAACTTTTATTTTTCACTTGTATATTATTTGTTGATTTCAACTTAGATACGGTTGCTATAAATACACTCATTATGCCCTAGGGCGTTATGAGCGGGCGTTATGGATCATAACGCCCCCTCATTGTACGAGGACAACTGAAGCAACTTCCATTGATTAAATACTTTATAATCCTTGTTGTATACGACTCTGGCTTTCTCCGGCAATGAATAATTCTGCATTTTCTATGATATTCTTGGGTAAATTCATTTCCATTATTTCTATAAGACTACACCAAGAAAGCAGCAATGACATTCACTAAATATGATGACAAAAATATTCACAAACGTCAAAATATCAACAAATGACACGCCTACTATGAGAAGAAAAATGGAAATAAAATGCTAGGAGCAATGAACCGATTTTAAAATCGATTTTTCATCAAAATAAAATAATTTTTTCGTGAAATATAAAATCTTGTATCCATCACGTGCGTTACTAGATCCTAACGCCCATCGGGCAACATTCGGCCCGAGGGTCTTTGGCCCTGGCGTTAGGATCTATATAACGCACTTGGTACATAAATAGCTATTAATATAACGAGATTATTATGCGATTTATAATAGTCGAGGACGGTTTTAAATCGCATAATAATCGAGTTACATTCAAAGCTTTATTGTATCATTGACAACGGCGATGCGAAAATAAAAGCAACAAGGTTTTATGTCATTTCATTTCGGCATTTCCAAAAGTCATTAAAATGATGCAAGATTTTGATATTTCTGACGATATATTAGCTGCAGCCGACTGTATAAGGTTGGACTTGCTTCCGGATAAATCTAAAATCCAGTATGAAAAAGAATATCTGCAGTTTTGTGAGTGGCGAAACGAAGTACATGTTCAAGGTGCAGAAGAAACGGTGTTGCTGGCGTATTTCGCAAAACTCTCTGAGAAATATTCTGCTTCATCCTTATGGCCGAAATATTCCATGTTACGAGCGACTTTAGAACTTAAGGAAAGAGTGGAAATCGATAAATACGGCGCTTTAATACGTTTCATCAAGAAGAGAAACGTTGGATATAGAGCAAAAAAGTCAAAAGTATTTACAAGAGAACAAGTCAACGAATTTTTGTGTTCTGCCCCAGACGAGGAGTTTTTAATGATGAAAGTTGCTTTTTTAATTGGAATTGGAGGAGCCTGTCGAACCAATGAATTAGCGAAGATGACCACGGAAGATGTTGACGTTTTAGAGGACAAGATTATTGCTACTATTCCCGATTCAAAAACTCACAAGAAACGGATTTTCGCTGTGGTATCTGACGGCGAAGTCAATCCTGTGCTTTTATTCAAAAAGTACGTAAAATTAAGGCCAGTCCATGTTACTCACCGTAGATTGTTTGTATCATATAGAAAAGGGAAATGTACGGTACAGCCCTGCGGCATTCATTTCTTCTCTAAAATACCTCAAAAAATAGCGGAGTATCTCTCACTGGTCACTGCGTTAGAAGATCTTCGGCAAATTTTCTGGTTAATGCTGGAGGAGATATATTAGACCTACAAGAACTTGGTGGATGGGAATCGGCGAAAGTTGCTAGAGGGTATTTAGAAGAAAGTGTGAACAAAAAAGTTTCTATTGCCCGCAAAATTCAAATCGGCGATGTTTCTGGCAGTATATTAAGCACTGGGGAACCGCACGAAAGCGAAAAGAGTGCTTGCTCGGTTATTAATCAATCTTTAGAGGATATACCTACGATCGTGGACACTAACGGCAAAGGTGTAGGTATCCATCAAGTTTGAAAACTGTCAAAATATTGTTTTACATGTTCATGAAAACTAGTTCTACTATTATTTGATATCTAACGTATTATGCTTTCGTAACTAACGTATTATATTATGGTAACTAATGTATTATGAGTAACTAAGGTTTTATGTAGGTTTTGTTGCGTTTATGATGTTAATAATTATTAATAAAGATTCAGTATAAAAATGTCTTTATCGTATCATTGAAGATTATGACATTTTTATACTGAATCTTTATTAATAATTATTAAGATCATAAACGCATCAAAACCTACATAAAACCTTAGTTACTCATAATAGATTAGTTACCATAATATAATACGTTAGTTACGAAAGCATAATACGTTAGATACCAAATAATATTAGAACTAGTTTTGATGAACATATAAAACAATATTTTGACAGTTTTCAATCTTGATGGATACACCTTTGCCGATAGCGTCTGCTTGTCCTCTAAAACGTCATCTTCCGTGTAGTGGTCATCTTCGCTAATTCATTAGTTCGTTAGGCTCCTCCAATTCCAATTAAAAAAGCAACTTTCATCATTAAAAACTCCTCATCTGGGACAAAAAACAAAAATTCGTTGACTTGTTCTCTTGTAAATACTTTTGACTTTTTTGCAGTATATCCAACATTTTTCTTCTTCCTTAAGTTCTAACATGGAATATTCCGGCCATAAGGATGAGGCAGAATATTTCTCAGAGAGTTTTGCAAAATACACCAGCAACACCGTTTCTTCTGCACCTTGAATATGTTCTTTGTTTCGCCACTCACTAAACTGCCGATATTATTTTTTATAATGGATTTTAGAATTATCCGGAAGCAAGTCCAACCTTATAGTGTTGGCTGCAGCTAATATACGTCAGGAATATAAAAATCTTGCATGGTTTTAATGACTTTTTGAAATGCCGAAATGAAATGACATAAAATCTTGTTGCTTTTATTTTCACATCGCCGTTGTCAATGATACGATAAAGCTTTGAATGTAACTCGATTATTAGCGATTTAAAACCGTCTCGGACATTTCTAGGTGACTCGGCTGTCGCCTCGTCACCTAGCAATGTCCTCGACTATTATAAATCGCATAATAATCTCGTTATATTAATAGCTATAATCTTCAATGATACGATAATAACTATTATTCGACTAATTTCGCCTTTTACAGCATTATCAAGACTGGGTGAAACTAGATGAATAAAAGTTTCCATCGATTTTATATATAATTTTTAATATCTTGATTTTCACACCATCAATAACAAGCACTTATTTGCATACATCATGCGGAAGACAACTGAGCATACCAGCCGTGTCATCTCAAGCACCCCGTTCTTTCGAGAATTTGGACGTTTTATCGTCCTCAAACACGTTCCATAAAGCAGCGCCATAACACGTATAATATCGTTTTCTTAAATCTTCGGCTGCTAGGCTGGCTTCGCTTTGATACCGGCAACTTAATTTGTCTCATAATTCGGACATGGTAATAGCGGTATGTGCGAGAAGCGTGGACGATTTATAAGACAGGTGGAGAGGGCGAGAACGAAGAAATAACGGCATTGCGGCGACTTTTAGGACTTGTAGGTGACGAAGGTCCTAGAGGGGTGAAGAGAGGAATGAAGCGCAAACAGCTAGGACTTATTAGTTGCATTTTCCCCGTGAACAATGGACTATTTCACTGTACCGAAATCCATCAGTGAAGTGCGAAAATTAATTTTCAATCCGTTTTAGACATCCTATTCCAGTGTTTTGGTAATATATATATATATATATATATATATATATATATATATATATATATATATATATATATATATATATATTCATTTATTCATTTATTTAAAAGAAATGCAAAAAAAAATTTACCATTTAACAACAAAAAAGAAACTATTCTAAATTGAAAGAAATATAATAAAAATTGGACCAAGTTGGCAAAAAAATAATTCCAACAGCCTCAAAATGTGTCTTCAGGCTGAAAATGGATATCTGGAATGAATCAACCTCTATCGAATTTGCCTCTTTCGTATCTTATCATAGCATATTATATATATATATATATATATATATATATATATATATATATATATATATAATATATATATATATATATATATATATATATATATATATATATATAATATATATATATATATATATATATAATATATATATATATATATATATATATATATATATATATATACAGGGTCCTGCAACAGTGGCGCGATGTTCCATATCTCTATTTTGGAAACAGATAGAAATCTTTATTTCTATAATATTACCTTATTGCTCGAGCTCGACAAAATAAAAATATTGTCGGTCACACAGGGTGTTCAATTTCTTCTGGACGAATATCAACTATGTTTTTTCAAATGGCAACCTATATTTTTTGTCGCCTTTCCGGTTTCTACATAGAAAATGAAAGATACTTTATATAGACCTTCATTTCGAAAATATTTACGGTTTTCGAGATTTTTTGCATTTTTGATTTTTTTTTTCAATTTTGGTCACTCAGAATATTAGAAATTATGAAGTTGTGCCAAGTCCGATTGAAATTCATTTTTGGTAAAATATTCTATATTGGTAAATCTCTCAAACGATATATCTGAAATCAACCTGCGATATACAGGGTATGAAAAACCGCTTGCCACATATTGTAAATAAAAATGTACAGAATCTTCCTTATTTCAAATGGAACACCCTGTATATTATAGATCCAGAAGAAGCGCAAAGAAAAGCTCTATAAATGTCATGAAGTATTCTCTATGGTTAAGTTTACTAGTTTTCCTTAAAACAGCGAAAAATGGCAAATATTCAAATTTCTTCGCTATAATCTCAATGAACGACTTTTTTCAAAAATAACCTGTTGGTAGATAAACAAGTTGTGAATTACACCACAAAATATTCATTGTATATTCAAAATAATTTCAATAATCTTCAAATTCGAGCCATATTCTTTCGATTTAAAACACCTTTTCAGCGAATAAAATATTTATTGGAAATCGGGTAGTCTGGCAAATGACATCAAAATATTTGCCTTCAAATAAGTATTGAAATCTTTAGTGATTCGTTAAGTTGAACTTTCGATATAATTAAACAACATTCTGATGAAATCATATCGAAAGTTCCACTTAACGAATCACTTAAGATTTCAATACTTATTTGAAGGCAAATATTTTGATCTGTCATTTGCCAGACTACCCGATTTCCAATAATTATTTTATTCGCTGAAAGGTTGATTTAGATCGAAAGAATGTGGCTCAAATTTTGAGATTATTGAAATTATTTTAAATATACCAGGTATATTTTGTGGTGTAATTCACAACTTGTTTATCTACCAACAGGTTATTTATGAAAAAGGTCGTTCATTGAGATTATAGCGAAGAAATTTGAATATTTGCCATTTTTCGCTGTTTTAAGGAAAACTAGTAAACTTAACCATAGGGAATACTTCATGATATTTGTAGAGCTTTTCTTAACGCTTCTTCTGGATCTATAATATACAGGGTGTTCCATTTGAAATAAGGAAGATTCTGTACATTTTTATTTACAATATGTGGCAAGCGATTTTTCATACCCTGTATATCGCAGGTTGATTTCAAATATATCGTTTGAGAGAGTTACCAATGTAGAATATTTGACCAAAAATAAATTTCAATTGGATTTGGCACAACTTTATAATTTCAAATATTCTGAGTGACCAAAATTGAAAAAAAAAATCAAAAATGCAAAAAATCTCGAAAACCGTAAATATCTTCGAAATGATGATCTATACAAAGTATCTTTTATTTTCTATTTAGAAACCGAAAAGGCGACAAAAAATATAGGTTGCCATTAGAAAAAACATAGTTGGTTATTCGCCCAGAAGAAATTGAACACCCTGTGTGACCGACAATATTTTTATTTTGTCGAGCTCGAGCAATAAGGTAATATTATAGAAATGTAGATTTCTATCTGTTTCCCAAATAGAGATATGGAACACCGCGCCACTGTTGCAGGACCCTGTATATATATATATATATATATATATATATATATATATATATATATATATATATATATATATATTTTATGATAACGGATGTCAATCAAAAGTACAGAAAGACAATTTTTTTTTAATTCCATATGTCAAGCTTACGAAACGAAGTTTGTTTCTTCTTCAGGACTGTCTACAATTGAGACATTCATCCCTCGGGTCGAATGTTACCCTTCGGGCGTTAGGATCTATATAACGCACTTGGTAGACAAATAACTATTAATTTCAAACGTAGACCGTCTTTTGACTAAATTGCATCAAATATGTTTGGGAGAACGGGACCCATAGGGCGGGATACCGTTGCGATACACGACGTACATCACTAAAGACAAGAATTCGAAATTTGCCGTTTTGCCGGTACAGTAATCTTGAGAGACTTTGACTCACTTTCAGAACTTCGGACTATAGAACTGCTATAAACATGGAATAATTATAATATATATTTATGTCAGAATTTGAGTTTGCTACTATAGAATTAGATTAATTATTAAAAAATACGACCATAAACTGTTTTCTGTAAAATAAAATTAAAAAATGGTGCGCAAAGTCACCCGGTCGTTTAGGATGGCTTTGTCTCGCAGGATTTTCAAGGCATTCAACGAGTTGAAGTTACTGCTCAGAAACACATTTTACGTTAAAAAAAATATTATTAAAATTGAATTGATTTTTTATTTGAAGAAAATCAAAAAAAATTGAAAAAATTTAAATTTTTTATATATATATATCGATTCTCATCTGATTAAAGCGGCTCCTGTACACTATCAATTCCTGTCAAATGATAGTAGGTCCTCAGACGTATTTCGTGTCATTGCCAATTGTTTTGCTCAGCCAGGACCATTGTTAAGACCCGTCCATAGTGAGCATCAGATCCATATCCATATCATAAGGTTTATTTTTTATATGCAACGTATTATAACATTTTCTCGAAAAGTGCAAGAGACGGTGGGCCAAAGCCACCTAAGGTTCATATACAGTGGAGCCGAGATGTACGCTGGTAGCCGCTTACTGCGATGTAACAATCCTCCCACAGTTGGCAACGTACCCGTGCACCTGTGGAGCCTGGCTGGTTACCTCGATGGGCGCAAGAATCCTGGATGGATAGAAATATAATTGCTACTCCGATTGTTTACATAGCTCAAAGCTATGTGGAATGGCTAGCGCCTGCGCATTGCAATTTTTCGGTAGTTTAGAGGATACTAAATCCTTGATATAATCAAAGGTATCAGTCTCTATACGTAGATATTCAAAAAACCTATCACGATGGTCACAGTATGAACATTAAACTCACGGTCATTATTAAATAACACACACCACTTAGTAGCTGTGTTTTCGAGCAAAAAACGTGTCATCAAGTCCTTCCATATTGAATGACAAAAAGCAACTGAAGCTATAACTGCTAGAAATCGCAGAGCGTCAACGTGTGCCCCCCTCATTCTGCCAGGTACTCATTTATTAAGCGAGTAAGCTACCATCCCAGCTACCAGCGTACATCTCGGCTCCACTGTGTATGTACCTAAAGGGTACATACACAGTGGAGCCGAGATGTACGCTTAGGGTACATACACAGTGGAGCCGAGATGTACGCTGGTAGCCGGGATGGAAGCTTACTCACTTACTGAGATGTAACAACTCTCCCACATTTGGCAACGTACCCGTTCACAGTGGAGCCTGACTGGTTATTCCGATGGACGCCTGGATCCTGGATGTATAAAAATATAATTGCTTCCCTGATTGTTCACATAGCTCAAAGCTAGATAACGCAATGTTAAAACAAGTCGTTCTCTCTGTGTAATGGGATTGGTGTGAAAATTACACCATTTCTTCTCAGGTTTGGAGAATACTAAATCTTTGATAAAATCAAAGGTGTCAGAATACATACGTAGATATTCAAAAAAACCATCAGGATGGTTTCTCAACATCTTGTATAAATGATGAAACTCGCCATAATCTTCCCTTTGAATGTTCACAGAATGAAGATTAAAGTCACGGTCATTATTGACTAACACAAACCACTTACAAGCAACAACTTTTCATCAAGTCCTTCCATAATATTGAATGACAAGAATCAACTGAATCAAGAAGGCGCAGAGCGTCAACGTGTGACCTCTCTCATTCTGCCAGGTACTCATCTAGTAAGCGAGTGAGCTACCATCCCGGCTACTATCGTACATCCCGGCCTCACTGTGTATGTACCCTAAGGGTATCCGCACAACGTCGCTGGAAGAACAACATTTTACTGATTACAGCTACTAGCTACCAGCTACCAGTGACCAGCGTGCGAAATGGATGTGGAAAAATTGATGTCTTGTGCAGAACAAACCACCTCTCTGGAATCAGGCCCCTCCAGACCATCAAAACAGATTAATTGTGGATAAATTATGGGATCGTGTTGCGGCAGAAATGAATGTAGATCATAAGTAGAAATTTTAGATTATTTTCGTATTCAGAAATGAAATACTAAATATTGGATGGATTTGTCCGATAAAAGTCATCACTGTCACTACTTGAATCATCCATTTTAACCACATATCTGCACACTTCGCAGGTAGATTTCCGTATAACCAGTTACCATCTACCGGCGTTGACGTGCGAGTATCTAGCGGTTTTTAACTCCACCATCTAGTCTACCAGCGACCATCCAGGCGACCTTCCAGGCCCGTTGTGCGGATACCACCCTTAGATTACGGTATACGAGAAAATTATGATTGACGATTTGAGACGAATAAGAGTCAAATTTCCAAGTTCGTATTCACGTAACCTTTCATCATAAATGTATCAAAACATTTATCTGCTTTATTCCAAAATGTTGTAGAGCAAATGCCAATTCCTGAACATCAGCAACACTTTTCATTAGGGAACTCTTATCTAACATTATTCATCATACTCCATTTAACTTTGACAAAGCGCCACGGAAAATGTAACACCAGCATGATATATTCGCTATTTCAGTGGTTTATTCAGGAAGACGTGAACGTTTCCCTGAGGAACTGTCTCATGAGTGTGTAAAGAGTAATAAATAGGGCAAAGTCTGTAGGATATTCAATTATTGAGTCAGCCTCTTTCTCTCTTCGACATTGGCATCCATTTGAATACGTTATTACATGTTGCTCCTTCCTGTTCGTACTCCGCGATTTCAAACGTGATATAGTATTATAACCATGCTTTCAAAACTGCTCTTCCAAAAAATTGAGAGGAAATATAATTTTGTAAGCTCGTTTGAACATTTATTTAAATATAATCACTAGCATATATTAACTATATCACTTCTTCATTTGAATTAATTTCGGCTACAGCTTAGCTATCTACCAACTGATTGATGAGTATAACACATGCTACAATCAACATTTATTGAATGCATATAAAGAAATCGATGTAATTATTAAACTCATTCAGTTCCCTTCAACACTTCTATATAATTAATACACAGAGTATTGCCGTAACTTCTGAATTATCAAATGATTAAAGTGGGTAGTCCGCTGAAGGAACTAAATTCAAATCAAACAACCATTGGTCATGAACATCTATATCTCGTTCCTTAGTCCATATAAATATATATATATATATATATATATATATATATATATATATATATATATATATATATATATATATATTTATATATATATATATATATATATATATATATATATATATATATATATATATATATATATATATATATATATATATATATATATATATATATATATATATATATGTATAATTATTTATTTGAATTGTTGTTGCCTGTGAACTATTTTGACATTTTGAAAATTATTAGCAATAACAGGCTTGGTGAATCTCAAAAAACTCGATTTTATTAAAAAGTTTACGTTTCGCCACGACATTCGTGGCTTTTTCAAAAATGTGCAATCCGTCTTCTTGTTTATATAATATATTATTGAATTTAAAATAACTTTGTTTCAAACATAAGTTTAAGGCAGACATTGTTTCGTTGACTGCTTGAGTTGTTAAATTTGTGTTCATCCGTAGATATCGCTTAACAATATTTTTAACTTTTTGAGTTGGCGTGGAAGGAAATAAGTTGATAACGTCAAATGAAACTAATTTAGCATTTGAAGGAATTTTGATATTCTTAAGATGATTAGCTAACTGAATGGAATTTTTGAATGCTATACTCTTGATTGAATTGAATTAAGGTGGGTAATTTATCATTTAAATACTGACATAATTTAAACGCTAAATACAGTATCTAAATACTTTTATATAGTGTATCATAAGCCAAGTGTGTTTTATTTTAAAGTTTATACTTTATTCATTATATATATATTTATATTCAAACACTCATTTTTGTATAGAAGATATGCCACTGCTCCCGTATTTAGAGGAGGAAAACGATTTAAGTCTTTTTGTTCATTCAATTATATATCACCATTCTTATATACCTATTAATTTCTAGGGCTTTCCCAAAGTTCAATTTTGATTCTCTCCTCTCTCTATGTTGAATGTAAATGAGTGATTCTCATCTAACAAATGATTGTAATAATAATTAGGATCTCGTATTGTCTCTAACTTTGCGTCCTTTGATTATTTTTCCGAAGTTTGAATATGTTCTATCGACATACATTCTATAAAAATCATGACATGAGTACTTAGAAATACTGAATTTTGAAAATTCAGCTGTTTTATACTCATTATTCTTTATTTGAATGAAGAGATAAACTCAATAGTTCTCGCTCAACATTACCATACCGTGATACAAATTGGTTTAAAAATATTTATCTCCAATTTTGTCAAGAGTTGAAATCTCACATTTGTATAGTATCACAAAAAGTTAACTGAACAAGATTATTCCTTACTCGTACTTTCATGTTATTTTCTATAACGAAACAATGAATTTTTACTCAGCCATCTCATTAAGTGTATAATACAATAAACAGAATAAAAGCAGTCTTGGCTATTTACATACTGACATATTGATAATTTTACATATGTTTAAGGTTTATAGGATATATTCAAGTGTACTACGATACTATAACTTCGTAGATTTTTCAATATACAATAAAACGTAAGTCTCCTGTTTCGTACTTAAATATATTTCACCTCGTATTAAGTGTGACTTTCAATTAATATGATGAATTTTTCACTTCCATCCTTTTAGTGATTTCCCCTAAATTATATTGAACATAGATTAATATCTTCTGTGTAGAAACCTCTCGTTCTGGCATTAATTAATTATTCTTTTAGAATGATGATATAGAGTATTTCGAATTCATGACCACATATAAGTGGTTGGAATCCATAATATTAATTGAAAAATACATGCTTTGTTTCAGCGATCACTACAGTTGAATATATGACGCAGCGTTTAATAATACTAATAATAATAATAATAATAATAGCTTATTGATTTTCCACATAAACGAAGTAGAAAGGAAAACAAGTCATTAAAAAAAACAGAAAAATTCACATTCCAAGCAGCATTTTTAGTCGTTGGTACCACCCGGCGACTATTATGGGTAACTCTGAAGTTATAGTTAGTTGCGACGGGAACGTGATAGCCACGGCCCTATCACGTTCCTACCACAAATTTGGGGAACAATTTGAAGGTGATAGCTACGTGAATAATACCACCCCCCAACTTATACCGCTACGTCGCACTCACGTTCCAACTACGTGGCGGGAACGTTGCGGCGTGGTCACCGTTACTTTATAATATTTGTCCCTGCCTACTTTACTTTGGCGTCTGCTTCGCCTTTTCTTTGTCTTGCATATGTAGAAAGAGTTTAATAATGACATCTTCCATCATTATTCAGCCTCCTCAACAGAATGGAAATAATATTTTCATGGTTATGTAGATATTACTACTTGTATGGGTACACAAAACTTTGCTGATTTACGAGCTCCGAGTACAAAGAAATTCAAAACGATTTCAAAAATTCTGTGAAATGTGATATTGATAGATTCATAAAAACAATGCGCCCTCTCAAAATACCTTTTTCGACACCTTATTTTTCAGGAAGGCAATGATAATAATGCATCAAATTGAGAAAAAATATATTTTTATAACATTTTTACTAATTATATGAGTTCAGATTCGCTTCAATTTATATTTTTTTCTCACTTTTTGACGATTCCATACTTGTACTACTATAAGGAAATTAAAATAAATATAATGGTTGTCTACAAAACAACCACAAAGTTCCTGAAGCCACTATATAGTTACCCTTAGAACCTTAACCTATAATTAATAAGTGCTTTATAGCGGTTAGTGAGTGCTGAATGTTTTTCGAACTGTACATTTGCATGTGATAAATAAAAAGAAACAATGTAGGTGTTTAAAATTGTGTGAGTACAGCGAAAAGGAGATGCTAGAACTGATCCATAACTTTTTTTTCTTTTTTCTCTTTTTTTCTTCTGACATTTTCACTTCACAAAACAACAACATACTATTCGAACACCAATAAGTCTCTATAGATTGACCGTTACTTTAAAGTTATTTTTTGAGTAATTTGAACTTTGTTGTAATTAAAAATTACTGTGGAGTTGTTTTCGTGAGTAGCGAAATATTTAATTTAACCTTAAATATTACTACATAGTTCCATAACTTTGACGGAAATTCAAAAGTAGCAAGGACGTCATAGTTACTTTTAACGCCACCATAAAGTAATAAAAACTTTAAAGTGATATACGAGTAACAAGACTAAGTTACTGGGACTAGCGAATATAACTTTAAAGTCTTTGCGACTTCAAAGTTATTTTACATAGTAATAGTCACTTTCCAGAAACTTGAAAAGCTACTTAGAAGTACTGCAACTTTTAAGTTCCAAATTATAGTGATAATAACTACAGAATTACTAAAAGTATCTAAATAAAAGTAGGAAAACCTGGAAAGTTAGTTTGTTAGTGATAATTCCGTAACAACGACTTATTCAAAGTTCCGAACTCAGTTTTCGCTACTTTGATGCTGCTTGGGATATTGTGTACACGATCCCTACATGACCCATAAAATTCTTCCATATTGTATGGCTTAAGCTGTAAAAGAAAACGATAATGAAACTTCCCGAACTTCACTTGATCATACAAATTTTGAATATTAACTGGTAAACTATTAAATAGTTTAATACCCATATACACAAGGCCCTTTTCAGCTAAAGAGAAAGAATGAACCGGAAAAATAAATGGATGCATTCTTCTAGTGTTATTTAAGTTTGAATGTCTACAAAAATTATCCTTGTTTTCATGCATGAACATCAGTATTTTATAAATGTACAATCCATAAAAAGTTAAAAGTTCTTTTGCTTGAAGTGACCTCGACATGATTCTCTGAAACCTAGACGGAATATTACTCTCACGACCAGCTTTCGCGTTCTCATAATCTGATGAGACCATGAACTGCTTCCCCAAAACTTCCGTACTCAACCGTAACTCAATAGTGCGTGGAACATAGCATAATAGACCGTTTTCAATACATCTACATCAACCTGATCTATAAGAACCCTTAATGCATAAATAACTGATTTTAATTTTTTGTTAATTTCGCTGACATGGCTATGATATTTCATGAAACTATCTACATGAACTTCCAGAAATTTAACAGATTCACTAATTGGGATTTCAGTATTATAATAGGTTATGCTTTTTGGATAGTTACTGTTGAATCTGTCAGTTTTAAAATAATACATTTTCACCACATGGTGGCCTTTTCAGGCAGACCTGAATACAAAAATCTTGTTTTACCACAGTTTATATGAAATTTACTGAGGAAAATAATAACAGTAAGAAATTATATAGTGGGGTAACGAGTGGGCAATCCTTCCAGAAAACTTCTATCAAATCTTGAATATATTCAGCAAAGGAAAATTATTTAAGTCTATTTGTTCGGTCATTAGGATCACAAAACTCTTATGCCTGTTAATTCCGTGTTTCCAAAAGTTCAATGTTCATCATAGAAATATTGATAATAATTCAAAATCAAAAAAACAAAGGAATTTTACTTTCAATATTTTAACATATATTGGTAATATCGATTACCGCCAGAAAAGTCTCTAACCCAATATATAAAGAATATTTATTTTATTTATTCAAAGATTATCGTGCCTCAGCTACTAGGCTTTTGGTACTGGTGGATTTTAAAAATGATAAAACATTAGAAAGATTTGAATCTGATGAGACGTTTTCGGCGATACTGTTTTTCAAGTGAAACTCTTGACTAGCTGCATCAAATTGGTGGCATATGTTCGACTGTCAGCATAACATTACACTTGCTGCAAAGTGGTAGAGTTTGATTGCTTGATGTAAGGTAACCATGGGTGAGGCGAGTAGGTATGTCCTATTCTTAGTCTTCTAATAAGAGTTTTGTTTCTTCTGTTCATCCGTGGAAAGCTATAGGAGTCTATAGCAGTATCTTTTGACGACAGTTGGGTGTTAGAAAGGCTCCATAGTTCTTGTCTTTTGTTTTTAGTCTGTAACCACTCTCCCTTTTAAGATTTATTTATGCCCGAGCTAGCAGGGAGATTGGTTAAACATATATGGGTTCTAGGTTGTTCTCAGTAATAACAACATGATAAAATGTAGGTATTTACTATTTTCTTTTTACATAGAATAAGACTTATCTTTTTGTTTTCATTTAATTGTCTATCGACGTTTGAGATTCTTCTTTAGGTGGATTGTACTCTTGACTTCTGCCCTGGTTCAGCTGTGGTTTCCAAGGTGAATAGTAGCCCCAGATAAGGTGATTTTTAGCTCCAGCTAAGGTGATTCTTTAAATTCCAGATAAAGTGGTTTTTTAAACTCCAGACAAGGTGGTTTTTTTCTTAACTCCAGACCAGGTGGCTAAAATAATTCGGGGCAAATCAACATACAATCTTAATCTTAATATTTTCCAAGAATATCTGTAGGGTATCGATGGCTAATTCAAATTAACATTTAGGTTTATCTCAAGCAAAGATGCTAAGAAGGATAGTTTATGTTCCAACATTAAACTGAACATAAGTTATGACCACGTGAAATTTGCCATCGTTAGCCTACAAAAATCTTGTGTTAAATTGAGAGAATGAAATAAGCAAATAAATTAAAAATATTTTGAATTAAGAAATGGGAGATGATTATTTCAATATTGAAAGATAAATAATTCAATATAGATAAATGAAAAAAATGAAATGGCGGAAAAATGAAATAAGGAATCAATTCAGATTTTCAAGATGATGCATTAATACGAAATAATTATATTTCTTCTCATAACTTACCGTCTATCAGACGCCACAGATACTTAATAAT
The DNA here is from genome assembly GCA_030704885.1 of Cynegetis impunctata. Taxonomy (NCBI): domain Eukaryota; kingdom Metazoa; phylum Arthropoda; class Insecta; order Coleoptera; family Coccinellidae; genus Cynegetis; species Cynegetis impunctata. The sequence continues at coordinate 39,753 of JARQZK010005212.1, forward strand.
TTCAATAAACTTTAATAAACGTTCAATTGATATTGACTATAATTTTACTAATTAATGATGTGTTATCTTCAACAACCATTCGCTAAAGGAACGAGCGATTGTTAATTCGGAGCTATCTCGATATTTTCGTAATACGCAGGTCATTCCAAACTGCGCAATTCTATTATTCATAGATGAAACAAAAGTGACAGCGCGAATCACGGTACCTCGATGAAGAATTCAGTAGCGGCGGTTAAGCGTGGAATTGACACGTTACAAGTCTTGTAAACTCAAATTTCAGATCAATAAATCAAAAACAGATGAATTCTCAAGAACAGGTATCTATATTAATAATAATTTAATTAATATATCTATTTCAAATTATCTCTTAGTTCATATAGGTATTGAACAACCAACGAAAAATCTGAAAAGATGTCTGACAACTTCACGCACTATTTAGCATAATTTGATTACTCCATATCCTCAACTTCTCATAAATTATCTTAGATGTTCTTATAACTCAAGACTGTTTCATGAGCATAATACATGATATATTTATTTATTTTATTTATTCCATCTGATAGACAGCAGTTTTTATCTGGATTTGTTAGTTTTAGAAATAGTAGCCACATTTTTCAATCCATAAATAGCTTATTTCAATTGAATTTTTTTTTGTCATTCCTTCGACCTCATCAAATAAATCTTCTTCCACTATGAAACATGTATCATTGAAAAAAGATGTTATTCAAGCTGGAATTTACATCATTCAAAATTAGAATATGTTAGGTCACATCCTAATGGGACCTCATACATTCTACACCATGTCGTATACCTATTGCATTGATATCAATTGCAGATTCATCTTCTACACTTTGTTCACAGAGCGTACCTTGGTGGTAGGATTTGAACCAGGACTATGCCTTATTTCGTACAATAATGATTTCTAATATTTTTCGAATATATTTTCCAAATTGGCAATCATTTGCTCTTGTGAGGTCTGAAAATAGCCGTTATGCCAATTGTACCCCTGCTTTTGATTGAATCAATATTTCTGTGAATTAATATATAGTAGTTGTAGATTTTTTCTAAAGTATCCATGTATAACCGATAAGATTTTACATTCATTTATGAATTTTTATAGTCTATCCAATATTTTTAGACCGAAGACTTTAAATGAGTGGTCAGTAGACTAATTGTGCAATAGATTTCCGGTTGCCTGGTAACACCTTTCTTATGAACTAACTTCACTAGTAGAGGCCTCGGTAGACCAGCGGTAAGGTGAACCGCCTTATACCGTTTGTAAACCGAGGATTGTGGGTTCGAGTCCCACCTCGCTCTTGTGTGTTGTATATGTCCGGAATTTAGTGGTTATTTATGATGAAAAATGTTGGGTAATGTACATAGTTTACAAGCCCATTGGCCGTTCGGAACCAGCGTTAAACTGTAGGTCCCTCGAGTTAAAAAAAAAAAAAAAACTTCACTAGTGTTAGCTTCAGCAAAATTTATATCGGTATAACACATGGAAACTTTGAAAAAAGAATCAAAGAACATGAGAGCTGCTTTACAACAAGGGCGGATCCAGCTTTGGCGCCAGGGGGGGTCACACAGTCGTGGTCAAGTCAAGAACTTATAATTTAATTTTGATAACAATAGATACAAGTAAAAAGTAGGTATTTTATTAATGTACGTACTTATTACGTAGTATTGTACTTAAAAATATTTATTCCTTATTGTACACTTGAAAAACTTAACACATAATAACTTGTACATATACACGTACATATTGTCATCTTCTCTTGAAGACATCCAGAGAAGCACTATCACGCACGGAGTGAAAGGAAAAGGAAACACACGTGTTTCATTCCTCCCTGAAGTATGTGTCAGGGAGGCAGGCAGCTTGAGTTAGGTATTAACTCCTTCAGCCAGATCAGAGGATACAAGTGCATTGAGGATAGGTGAGACGGGATATTTATGAAACATAGGAAGTGTGGGTAGGGTTCAGAGGATTAATACTGGCCCAGCATTCGCCTTATAAGTTTGCCAGCAGTGACTTACATTACCATGAGGAAACGTCTGAAAAAAACTTATGGCAGTCCAGTCGGCCCCGGGGTTTGAACCCGTGACCTCCCAAATACTAGCCAGCGTACGCTAAGTACTCGACTAACTAGCTTGGTATCACACACGGAATGAGGCAGCCTATTTATATACCATAACCGTGGTGAATGATTTGTCATAACAGCTAGAGGTATGTCGAGGGGTATGATGCAAAACTCCGCAAAAGTGAAGAGATGGTACGACAAGGGTTTCCAAGAAACAAGCGCGCGCAAGTGTGGCGCGGTAAAATTCAAATTTTCGATGCGTTCGTTCCCAAACGTTTGCCATCATACAAAGTTGTTATATTATATTAAATGAATTAAATATTGAAGGCATGTAGTTACATAAAATCTTTATGGTGACAAAATATATAAATAAAATCATTATGTTCAATTAGTGGTCCACCTAAGTCCTGGAACCAGCTCAGGGGGGGGGGGTCATGACCCCCGTCCTGGATCCGCCGTTGCTTTACAAACAATAGGAGTCTTTCTAATTATTCAAATTATTTATTAAATGATAATGAGATTCATACATAGAGACAGTAGAGGATCAGAACTGAACATAAAATTTTGACAAGCCTTAGAAATTTGGAACAGTTCAAAGAATTCTGTAACATATTGAATAAAAAAATAGATACAGATCATTCACCCCTCTTGAGTATATTCAATATTGAAAATCGCAATAATTTTCCTTCCTAATATTAATATAAACTGTTATGTCAAGGTTTTTGTATTTAGTTCTATCTGATATTATATATACCGGGTGTCCACGGAAGGAGGCTCGCCCCTATAACTTTTTTGTTTTCGGAGATAATGAAATGAAATTTAGAGAATCTGTTTAATGCATAAAACTGCATTTTTTGACAAGTAACAAAATTTCATGCAACTTTCGGTTTCACCGGAAATGGCATAAACTTTAGATTTTAAAATGGGACACCTGGTATATTTTAAGTTTCTTTGTTTCCATATGACATTTAGAATACAACCATGTATCATTTGTTACATTTTGTTACCTTTTTTTTATTTTTTTTCGAAATAAATTTTTATTCTAGAGGGCTATGGATGCGTTCGAATAACTAATATCGGTCCTAAAATGTTTGTTAAAATACAACTTCACTGTTTTCTATCAAAATGGTTCAGCTATGTGACTTTAAACTATTATTACTATTTTTTCTCAAATGGCAACATGGAGGCTCGTCGGGTTAAAAAAAAGATAATTTTATTACGATTAATCTGATACCGCACTCTAGGTATTAGGCTGAAAGAAAACTTTCAATAAAAACCTGAAATCCTTTTTTTTTTTTAAGAGGTGGGACGTGTGCCCTCTCACACGCGCCCGACCTCCATACAATTTTAGCTTCGCCAACTTGAACATTTAGCCATCAATTTACTATAATGAGGGGAACCACTTAAATCCGGACGCATACAAACACCCAGGAACACGAAGGGATTCGAACCCACCAACTCCGTCAATGAAGACGGCATAGCGTTACCTATAACGCTCAGCCACGGAGCCTCCTCTTAGAACCTTCTTCAAATGAAGAATCTTATTGATATTAAAATAACATTTGAAATCATCGAGTAGCCTGTGACCAACACAACTGAAACAAAATGAGTCCGAAGCCACGCCCACAAATCTACATCCCAGGGCGGTAAACGCATCTATAGCCCTCCAGAATAACCATTTCCTTCGAAAAAACAAATGAAACAACGGTTACAAAAAGTAACAAATGATACTTGGTTGCATTCTAATTGTTATATGAAGACAAAAAACAGAAAATATAACAAGTGTCCCATTTAAAAACCGAAAGTTTATGTCACTTCCGGTGAAACGGGAAGTTGCATGAAAATGAGTTACTTGTCAAAATATGCAGTTTTATGCATTAAACAGATCCTCTAAATTTCATTTCATTATCTCCGTAAACAAAAAAGTTATAGGGGCGAGCCACCTTCCGTGGACACCCGGTATATTCCGTCATATTAATCGTTAATATCAAACATGAGTGTTTCTAATATTATGGAATATTGAGAACCTCATAGCCACTACCTGGCATTATGATTAAGAACGTTAACGAGTCAGTTTATCAGATTGTTAGAACTGCTAACAGCTACAAGTTTCGAAACAATAAATTCCGAGAGCAGTACAAGATTATGGAACTTAGGGGAGCCTTGGTTCGTTAGAGAGAGAATATGTTCACTGAATGGAAAGCAATATAGCATTGAGTCGAGGGAAACACGAAATTCCCAATAGGTAGAATGGTTTGTTGCAGAACAGAAGCAAACTTATCAGGTTCTGAAGTTTATCGTACGATCGTACGTTAACTGTTTATCTACAACTTCTCGATTTGGATGTTCACTTGATTGAATAAAATGGAAATTTCAACGCAATAATGGGAGGTATTGTAGTAAATTAATAGGTTTCATTCTATAATACATGCCTAATAGCCCAGTCAATAAAGGTTTTCATGGGAAAAAAATTAGCGTAAGGTTGAATTTGTCCCCATCGATTAACCACTACTAGAGGATCATTTTTACAAAAGTCCCCTAAAATCCCCCTGGAGCTTCACCCCCTACCCCCTCTCAAAGAATGAAAATGACAATAACTGCGGAAAGCCCTAAATCTACGATACTAATAATCGGATCAAGTTGAATTGTTTTTTGTTGTGTTTGTTATAATATGAGCTACAATAATGGTCCTTTTCATTTTTACGTTAAACCTAATAGATTTCTCGGAAATGAATGTAAATGCGCGACAAAAACAATATTTTAACTCTAACACTTTATATTTTTGCGTATAAGTTTTTTGGATATTATATTACAGGAAAAAACCTCAAATGAAAATTGTAGATTATTTAATTGTGAATTTATTGGTGTAAAGGTTTGCTTATTCTCGTGCGGGCTGGCACAATAGAGGGAAGGATGCTGCAATTTGTAGCTGCGATTACGGGCGGCTGACTATTTCGTTGATCAGTCGTAGTGTATTAAAATATACGAAATATGAAGTCATCTATTGCTTATGCCAATTTTGATTCGGGGGCAAGGAATTCCCTATCCATTTTATTTGACTTACGTTCCATTATCCACCACCTATGGATCTGCGGTGTCTCATAATGGCAAAACCGGCAGCTGTTTACCACAAGGTGACAGCTTTAACAGCATCACGGACCATCCACCCACGATTAAACTATAGTAAAAATATATCCTTTTTTTCCTTTAAAAAATTCTTACTTTTTATAACAGATAGTTCATAATTTTTAATATAGAAATTTAATGAAAAGTATGTAGTATGCTATTTACAATATATAAGTCTTTATTCTATTGAACTTGTATCTGGATCTAATCTATATTCTTCGGAAGAAATCGGCGAGTTTGAACATGTCAACTCATTGCAATTCTCACACATTGCAGAACAAACTATGTTGGCTTTCCTGCACCCACAATATCTTCCACATCCTTGTTGCAAGCACAAGACAGTTGATGCAAAATATCATCTGGGGCAAATGGCTCTGATGTTGTAACCGGTTTCAGTGTTTTTTTCAATATTCCATTGTTTTCTGTAGTTTCCATTTTCCATCCCACTCTGTGGCGGGAAGTTTATTTCCTAACCAACTCTGTACTTGTGAAAAAACTCTAAGTATGTTTATGTGGTGTAATTTTTATAAATTCTCTATAACAATTTTTATGATAACGGGCTTCAGGTGCGACAAGGTCTGCAACATTAAGAAGCTTACATTTGACTCTTTGCCCCCAATTATCATCTCGATCATCACATATTTTAAGTATATTTTCTCTTAATTCTGAAGTAGACACAAGATGGACAGGTTTTCGGCGATGATAGGGAGATTTAGAGTAAACCGTAGCTTGTTTTCCAAAAAAAACAATCATTTTTGAAATCGAAGGTTTCTTTTAAACTTCCCAGAACAAAAGAAGTGGAAGCCTCAGGTTCTTTTTTCATCACAGCAGCTCGAATACTGGTTGGACGAGTGTTCTTCTGCCTGCACGATTTATGGACAGTAATTTTCGTTCTCCCAGTAATCTTTTCGAATAAAGTCCACGATTTAATAGTGAACTCGCTTTCTTAATAGACTTTAGTCCCTTCTCGACAACAACTGTATCGCCTTCCAACTCGTTTTCACAAAAAATGCAAACCAAACTAGAATTATTGTCCATTTTTAACAAACAAAACTTTCAATTCTTAAAACAGTCGTTAAAACTAACACTTTCAACAAAATAAAGAAAATCACTCTTTCCTTCAACAGACTTAAGTTTACTGCCAAAGTCAGTTAGGTAATTAGGGAGGAGAGAGTTGCTAAATGTTCCATGCCAGCCATTTTGCCAGTTTCCCGCAGCCTGTCTTAGTCGTACGACCGAAATCGCAGCAGAAGTGTGTTAATGCCTCCTCCCTCTACTGCACCACAACGCACGTAAATAAACACACCTTGACATAGTTAAATTCAGAATTCAATATTCTACAACTTTTATTTACGTCTTTTTCCTGTAATGTGTCATTTAAAAAACCTATACGCAAAAATATAAAGTGTTAGAGTTAAAAAATTGTTTTTGTCGGGCATTTACATTTATTTATGGGAAATCTATTAGGTTTAACGTAAAAATGAAAGGACCATTATTGTAGCTCATGTTATAACAAACACAACAAAAATAAATTCATCCAATTATTAGTATCCTAGATTTAGGGCTTTCCGCAGTTATTGTCATTTTCATTCTTTGAGAGGGGGTAGGGGGTGAAGCTCCAAGGAGATTTTAGGGGACTTTTGTAAAAATGATCCTCTAGTAGTGGTTTATCGATGGGGAAAAATTCAGCCTTACGCTAATTTTTTTCCAGGTTTCATGTTTTCGGGTCTTCGTTGAATATCTAGTTTTTGGAACGAAATTCCTTAACGCACGTTACACTCCAGACATTTAGTGAATTAAAGCTACGCCTGAAAATGTGTAACAATAAAATTTGCGTATGCTTCAGCTATATTTGTATATGCGTATGTCATTAGCAAGGCGTGTAACTTATAATACTCTCTTATTTATTTAATTGACAAACATTGTTGTCATTTTATTGACAAAGAGTTTAATGTGAAAATGATTAAGTAGAAGTTGAGGATAGTGATGTTGAAATCAAGTAAGTGCCAGTATTTGTAAATGTACTACATAAACAAAAAAGGAAAATACCTCAATAATCAAAAAAAATTATCAAAAAACTTTTCAAGGGAGCTGGTTATATGTATTCCGCGACTGAATTCTTCGGTAATTTGTGCATAATTTGAAAGTTATCTATTTGTGGAAACGGGTGGTGGTTTTCACGGCAAAGATTTGAAAACGTTGAATCCGTTGACTACATTTCTTAAACAAGAAACGTAGTCAACTAGCGTACAACAGCATACATCCTCAATCGAAAGTAGAAAAATCGTAAAAATTCACATCTTTAACATATTTTGGTCCTCTAACAGAAAAAGTTGCTAATGTCATACCTAAATGTAATATTAAAATCGCTTTCAAACCTAAGACAAAACTCTCAGGATATTTATTCCATGTCAAAGTATCACTTCAAAAAATTTGAAATATCAGGTATTTATAGGTTGATTTGTCCTGTATGCAAAGGAGTGTATATTGGTCAGACTGGTCGATCGTTCAAGACAAGATTTAAGGAATACCAACAATATTTTTTGAAAAATAAAACGAATTCAACGTTTTCAAATCATTGCCGTGAAAACCATCACCCGTTTCCACAAATAGATAACTTGGTAGTTATGCACAAATTACCGAAAGGAACCAAACTTACCTACTTACTTAGAATCATTAGAAATTTTTAAACTCAATCATGATGCAAAAGATATCTTGCTGAATGACCAGATTGACTTAATATATTCTCCTATATTTAGTGTATTCAAACAATAATGATTTTTCTAAGAACATTTCATTGTACCAATTTGGGAAATCCACTTTTATTAGCCCTTCTTGAAATGTGTTCCTCTTGTCTATTTAGGTACCTACCTGCAATGATTCTTTCCCACCCGTAAGCGCAAATCTATAGTTATGTATTCAGTTCTTAACTCAATCTGCCCGATGATGGTCTAGTGACCGAAATTGCAATCGCAGTGTTATTATACTTTTCAAAGTATTTTTGTGATAATAAACGTAGTAAATTCAAATTTAGTTTTTGTTCATCATGTTAAATTATCACGTAGTAACGACGGATTCCATCAACTATTTAATAGTATATTGTATAATTAGTGGGAAAAGCATAATATTCCCAAACGACTGTGATAATTACCACACGAGGAGCGTAGCGACGAGTCTGGTAACACAGGATTTTGGGAATATGCTTTTCCCACGAATTATACATAGTATTTTTTCTCCGATCGTTGATTTACATTTAAAAAATTAATTAAAAAATATTTCATCCAAGATGTAATCAAGTAAGTTTAAATAGGTTTCTCTATGTTCATATTGAAATATAGAAGTGGTAACCATGGAAATTACTCTGTTATGACAAAAGTAAAATAATTTTAAAGCCGGTTTTGTTTGATTCGTTGTATTTTATAAGGAATTAAAAAAGAATTAGTAAACATGAACACTGATAGTGATTATTTGTTGTCTTGCACGGCTCCTGAACTAGTAGAAGCCGCGAACGTGGCTTCACTTAATTTACTTCCGGCGAAATCCAGAGAGAAGTATGAACTTCCGTACCAACGCTTCATGAATTTTTGTAGAAAAAACAACAGTTTACCTTTTTCTGAGAATGTACTGATGGCGTATGTTGCTGAATTGGCTAAAACAATGAAATCTTCGACGTTGTGCGCACATTATTCCATGCTTCGATCAACTTTGTCTGTTAAAGATAATATTAATATTGCCCAGTACCAAAAACTGAGAGCAGTTTTAAAACGTCAAGCTACAGGATACAAAAAATGTAAATATTAACAACAATTATAAAAATTAAAACCATACTTTGTTTCGTTTTAATGTAATAATCCATTTGTTACATTACCGCACGCTACAGCAATGCGGTAAGAATATTACCGCACTGTTATTTTCTAATTGCTTAGCAACTGAACACTATTCTGGAATGTTGAGCTTTGCGCATAGAAAACAGGTCAAAATATTGTCACTTTTCCCACGATCGGAGAAAAAAGAAATTATGTTTTAATTTTTATAGAGGTATGCTATTGAATAGTATATAAATATTGAATATGCACTTTGAATTTTTTTTCCATAAAAAGAAATTATTTTTTTCAATTTTTATTTCAGTTTGCTTTCAAAGCGTGGTTTTTCGAATAATAATTTATTCCGTTGAAATAGCATCTCGACGTTATGCACTTCTTGCTAAAAATACGAGCTTAGCAACGGATCTCATGTGTTTTTCAATGAGTTAGGTACTCCAACGAAACTTGAATTAGTTTGGTTAAAATTTAGTTTGTCCTCCCCAAAAACGTCAGAATCGTGAGTTATCTTCTATTTCGAATTATATGGCGAAAACATAACCCAATATCGTTTATACGGCGTTTTTCAGTGCCACCTTGGCAATATATCACGCGTTTCAATATCCTTCAATATGAAGAAGGTTGGCTTATTTCAGCCGAATGGCCAGAAAGCTCCGGTCCGTGACCATCCTGAATCAACCGGAACACTTTGATTGCTTCTAAAGTACAGTTCTGAGATATATCGCTCTTCCATTTAGGCCTTAATATTATTAACATTAAGGCTTCGTCGCTCTTCTATGTTCATTTATTCTATGTTTAGCATTTATGGTATAGGCCGCGTAAATGTTAAACGGTTCTACGATAACAGTTTATTAGTCTAGCATCTTGAGTTTTGGAATTGAAGAGAATTCTAAATTTACATTTAATCATACACCAAAAAATTATTGGAAAATATCGAAAATACACATGAGCAAGCGAGCTCTATTACTGAGGTCGTATTTTTTGCATCGCGTCAAGATGAGATTCTAACGGATGGAATTATATTTTGAAAAGTCTCGCTTAAAACATAACAAATTAAAAAGTAGAAAATATTTTATTTTATCGACAAAAAATTCGAAACCATCGAAGGAACGCACCTCACCATCAACTCAATCTAAATACCAAACTTCAATCCTCTATTGTAAAAAAAAAATTCGAGAAGTGCATCCCGTACTGATGGCGAAACACATCGAGATGCAATTTGA